>PYAF01005572.1:68133-90148 GCA_007407185.1 Glycine tomentella
GATTAATTTACATGCTTTAGTAGGCTGAATTATGGTTATTATTTAGGCTTGAATTTCGTGCTATTTGAAGGTTATTCTTTGATGAGAATATGTTGATTTAAGCCATAAGATAGGTGATGATTTATACCCATCAATATTAGTGATGTATGGAAGCCCATTTGATGATCTTTTGAAGGTGATTTTGATGATATTTTGGGCTATCTGTTGATATTTTTATGGAAAGATTTTGATTTAAATTTTAGAAGTAGAGGATGAATGGTATGTAGTTAAATAGTTTAAATACTTGAATGATTCAATCTTGAGGATTAATTAGTGAGGTGGTAGGTGAAAGGAGAATTAAGATGTATACTAGGTTTGAATCTTTTCTTGTGAATGTTTAAAGGAATTAGATATTATTTATATTGAGGATTATTAGTTATATTACTAACATAATTTTTCTGTAGTTAAGGCTATTCTCTGGTTATGCATAAGTTGGTAATAATCTTACTTGATTAAGGTATGGTGGTGTAACCATACTTATGGTACATATGATGATATGATGAAAATATTTTTCCATAAGATAATATGTATTTCACTTTTAGATTTGATTTTATTATGGATGGATATTGATGTGATAAGATAGGTGGATTCATGTTTCCAAGTCCAGTACGAGGCTTTGGAGAAACAGAATTTGATGCTACATACAGTACGATATGTAGTATCCAGGTGCAGGATACATGGCAATATTCATGCATGTTTGTGTAAGACTATAGCAGCGTCTACATCCAGTACGAGGTGTAGCCACATATAGTACGATATGTGGAGGCCATTGCACCCTGGGATAGTTCATCTCATGCATTCATATAGTTGCATATTTCTTGTGGATGTGTTTGAATATTGATGATTGACTAACCTACTAATAAGTTTGGGATTTAGCTTTGTCTACTGAGAAATTTTATTTCTCACAAAGTTTTGTTTCATGTTTTTCTTAGATGACAACCATGGTCAGGTTCATTGAAGCTCTGGAATAGTGAGGAAGTTATGTACTAGATTGAAGTATGGAAAGTAGTGTACTTGTATTATATGGACTTTTGTAACAAGAACTATGGCTATGTATAATGTGTTAGTTTTCAAAACTTTTGTAAGTTTTACGTTTGAGAATTTTTACTAATATACGCTTCTTAGAAAATTTATCTTTAAGTAATAATAAAATTTATAAGAATAAGTAGAAATTTAGGTCGTTACAGTTTTGGTATCAGAGCGGTTAATCCTGTTAGATCCTAAGGGCAATGGACTGACTATGCTTTTCTGTGTACTTTGACTGTTATTGTTTGTGTATGATTGTTTGTGTTTGTTGAATTCTGACGCACTTTGCCTTATATTGAGCCTGATCACCTCAATACTTTGTTAAAGTGAATAGGAATTCATGGCTAGTGGTAGTATATGCTACAATCTGATGTTGAGTATTGGCGGAATAGCCATAAGCAAATTTTGGCAGGTAATTTCATGGGAAGTTTTTAAGACAACCTTCTATGGTAAGTACTTTCCCATATCAGTAAGAAATGCTAAAGAGCACAAATTTTTTAGGCTTCCATAAGGTAATAATAATGTATTGCTAAATTTCAAGAGTTAATTAATTTTTCCTCTACTTATCAATATAACCCTAATGAGCATTGAAGTGCATGAAATTTGAAGAATGATTGAGGGAAGATATGTTGGAAGTAGTAGGACCCTTAGAAATTAGAGAATTTGGTGTTTTGATAAGTAAGTGTTACAGATGTGGAAAGATGAGACACTCTACTAGCAATTGCAAAGTTGAAAAACCCAAGGCACCACACGTCCTCAAACTGGAAAAGTTTTACCATGAATGCAGCAGAGGTATCTCAATCTGAAAATCTCATCAAGGGTAAGTGCAAAACTAAAGATAAAATTTTAACTGTATGATTCAGGTGCTACTCACTCTTTCATTTCTTATGACACTGCTATACAATTAGGGTTACTTTTATCTCAATTACCTTATGATCTTCAGGTTTCTACTCCTACTGGTAAACCTATTACTACTTGTCAAATTTGTCTTAATTGTATTTTTCAAATTGATCATAAATCTTATTCTGCAAATTTGATTTGTCTTCCTTTGACTGGGTTTAGTGTAATTTTGGGTATGGATTGGCTTGCAGCCAACCATTGTTGGATTGTTCAAATAAAACCATTGTTTTACCTTCAGAAATTTCAGAAAACAGTCAAAGCCAATGTCTGTATTTGAACTCCATTGCTTCCTATTCCAGTAAAAATGAAATTCAAGGGTATTATGTTCTTTTATCAGCTAATGTAACTGAGTCAACTGATAAACTCTCTAATATACCAATGGCAAGAGAATATCCAGATGTATTTCCGGATGAAATACCAGGGATACCTCCAGAAAGGGAAATAGAATTTTCTATTGACCTAATTCCTGGATCTGGACCAATATCCATAGCACCTTATAGGATGTCCCCTCTAGAGTTAGAAGAATTGAAAAAGCAATTAGAGGAGTTGTTGGAAAAGAAATTTATTAGACCTAGTGTTTCACCCTAGGGAGCTCCAGTTTTGTCAGTGAAAAAGAAAGATAGGGGAATGAGGCTTTGTGTGGATTATAGACAGCTTAATAAGATAACCATCAAGAATAAATATCCATTGCCTAGGATAGATGACCTTATGGACCAGCTGAGAGGAGCAACAGTATTTTTTAAGATTGATCTTAGGTCTAGATACCATCAGATTAGGGTTAAGAATGAAGATATTCCTAAAACTGCATTTAGGACTAGATATGAGCATTATGAGTATTTAGTGATGTCTTTTGGATTAACTAATGCTCCAGCAGTCTTTATGGATTACATGAATAGAATATTTAGATCCTATTCAAAACAATATTTGTGTGTTCTTAGATTTAGGGGCAGTCTAAGAAGTGTGTCAGATGTGACCTTGATAATACTTGTATAGCCGGGAGTGGCGAGTTAGAATACTTGCTTTGTAATCAGTCTAATTAGTGGAACCCTTTACAATTTGTGAAGGAGAACTGGACGTAGCTCAATTTAAGTGAACCAGTATAAACCAAGTGTTTCTATTTATCTCTTAAGCTTTAACTTGTATTTCTTTAAGTCATTTTTGCAGCACTTTATCACACAAGTGTTTTTCCAAAAAGCTCTTAAGAAAACTCTATTTTATCACTCATTGGACAAAAGTCCATTGTTTCAACAGAAACTATTTTTCAATCATTGGATGACATAGTTTGAATCACTTGTTATCCTGTGAAAAACTTCTGTTTGTAAAAAAAAAAAAAAAAGCTTATATCTTTGGTTAACACATTATTCAATTCCCCCATCTAGTGTGATCTTTGATATTTCAGTAATGACATTTATAAATTTAAGTACATGTTTAGATTAAAGTTTGCAAACTTAATTATGAGTCAAACTTAAGTTGAAAAATGTGCTTGCAAAAGTATCTCAATTCTTACTTCTCCCATACATACTTTTAAGGTGTAAGTAAACATGACCCAACTGATTTTACTCTCAAACATACTTTTGCAACTCTCTTACCGAAAATCTAGACACACCCTAAGTTATTTTCTACTTTTAAAGTGAAAATTATTAGGAATACATATATTTAATTTTTAGTTGTTGTCTGTAAAAGAGTTAGGGTTAATTACATTTTCGTTCCTAATTTTTTTGCAAATTTCACTTCCCTAAATAGTTATTTCTCATCAACTAGTTTGATGTCATCCAGTGGTTTAAACATCAGACTTGAAAATATGATCATTTATAATAATCAAATTGGTTTAGTTTGGATGACCAAAAAAATTCCAAAACCTAAATCAAATCAATCCAATTATAAATTTGATCACTTCCGATTTGATTTTACCCTAAATCGGAACCAATCCAACTAGTGAACATTCCCTTCATTGGTTGATAGTATAGAACTTGTTACATTATCAATGCATTGATTATTTATTCAAAATACATAATTCAAAGAAAAGAATAAAGTCAGTCTCATAATTAATAAGTGAATCACCATTTAATCTCTAAAGCTATAATAGCACATCAAATTGTTTTTTTAATAAAATGAAAAATGATCCTTGAAATTATAAATCATCAATCAATCTAGTGTCTTTTTTTTATCTGTAGAGATCAATTTAATCTTTTAGTTATTAGCTAGTATAGTCTAATGTCATTAAAAAATTAAAACTGACATTAGGAATAAAAAATATACCATAAAACATGTAACATATGTCATGTTTGTTCTTGGCATAAGTTATTAACATACTTTAGTTTTCATAATTAAATTTACTAATTTGAATTAGTTTTACAAAATAAAAACTATTTTTTCATTTAAAAACTAAAAAATATGTTGGGTCATGATTTTTAGCCTACCATTAAATGGCAAGCCGATCTGCCCCAACCAATTTAACCTTCATGTTAAATGGATTTGCCCGCAATGTCCATAGACTTAGGGCAGGCTTTTACAATAAGTTAATTTGAAGGGAAAAAATAGTTTTCGTAACCAGTAAACTAAACCAACTTTTCATTAAATATTAATATTTACACGTTAAAACTAATTTATATAATGAGTAAAACACTTTTTCTAAGATATAATATTTAACATAGTTGGAGAGATTTAATTTAATTTGTCCATTCAATTGTAGTGAATTAACATAACAATGAGGAGTGGAAAGTTCTAGCACCATTCAAGAACGGTGAGCAAGATCCAAACTATCCACTAACCTATGCCTCCCTCCCTCCCCCCAAAAGAAGATTTGGATTGGTTTGAGTTTTGAAATATCCAACGTATTTTTTAGGATGGGTTCAAGTTATGTTTTGGGTCGTCCCAATCCAATTTAATGTCCTATCTTCTTTTATTTATTTTTTAATAATTACATATTAATAAGAAACTTTTATTTAATGGTTAATATTTTGTATAACATAATCTTATATTTATAATGATGTTAAAATATACACATATGATGATATGATAAAATATACCTTAATTTAACTTTATACTTATTATATCTTACAATTTAACTATATGTAATATTAATATTGATACATTGTGTTAAAATATTGGGTTGATCCGATTCCACCCCTTAAATTTAGAGTCTTGATCAGATCTAATTCGAATTTAATTATGAGTACAAATGATCAAACTTTGGGGTCAAGCAAGGACAAAGACAAACCCGTCTCAATATATCCCATGCTCACCCTTATCAGTCAATTATGGCTAAGTTTCTTGTTTGAGAAAAAGAAAATCACCAATAAAATTTCACGATTTACAAATTTTGCTTAAATTTATTTTCTTAAATTCTTATCGTGCTTTTTTTTTTTTGTTTTTGAAGCAGATCATGGACCGGCTCGTTAGCTAGCAGGTTATGCGGGCTACATAAAACGAAGACCGTTTATTGGGATTTTCTTCCTGCACAGAGTATATTGTTTCATACACTCAATGAGAGAAAAAATAAAAAATACCCTTACAAAATAATGGCTCAACCAAATCTAAAACTTACAACCTTCACATTATTAGTATGACACTCTAACCAACTAATCTAATAGACCAATTATGTTAAAAAATAATTAATGTCAATATATATAATAATAAAATTTCTAATGTATATTTAATATACATATAATTTACATAATAAGTTTTTTACCACTTAATTTGGATCTAATAATGTATGCTTTTACATATATAAATTTTTATTAAACCTATGATTTTTATTTAAACCTATGATTTTTATTCAAAATTAATTGTTGCAAAATTTCTTATGTAAATTTATATGTGTATTAAATATACATTAGAAACTTTAGTGTTATATAAAGGATATTAATTACTTTTTAACATAATTGGTCTATTAACTCAGTTGGTTAGAGTATCATGTCAATAATGCAAATTTATATGTTAATACAGATTAACAATACATATGAACCTTACAAATTATCAATCCGTATAAACTATATGTAAAGATATTTTTAATTTTCGCTCTAACTTTTGGCTGTAGGAAGATATCTGTTGTCAATCCTAATTTGCACTAGTCTTATAGTCTACCCACTAAGAAAATACAACCTAACTCTTAAAACCAAGTTGTGTGAACCATGCATAATTAAACAAAAGAACTCAGCCTTTGCAATTATGTTAGGAGACATCTGTTAATTGATTGACTAGATTATTTGATAGTTTAAAATTCCAATGACTATTTTGTGATCATTTATTATAATCTAATTATATTTTTAATCCCTTGACATAGTAAGTATGTTTATTCTAGTCCCTCAAATAAAAATTTCTATTTTTTAGTCCATCAATTTTTAAAAATGTTTTTTTATTCATTCTCTCAAATAAAAATTACATTTTTAGTTATTCAAACTTCAAATCCTAAACGAGAGGGACTAAAAACATTTTTTTATGAGAAACTAAAAATTCCAAAATTTTATTTAGACTATTCAAAAAACACATGTCCCTTAATTTATTAAAAACATAATTAAACCTTTTATTAATTCTAAGGATCAATATTATCATTTCTTATAGTTTTAAGGACTAAATTGATTATTCATTCCATAATTATCTAAGTTCAATCTTTATATTCTGTAAGCATAAAAATCTTTTTATCAACCAATCAAAAATAGGATACGTGTGACCTTTTAGATAACTATTAGAAAACAACTAAATTACTTTATACGGCAATTTAAATTTGTAACCCAATGAGAAGTAATATTTTTGTTTAAGGAAATGAGAAGTAAATTAATGCATAAACTATGTACTCTAAATAATTTTCCATAATCGATAAAGTTCTAAAATAACAGATATTTATTTTATTAGAACAATGGGAGTATGAAACATATTGTGTACAAAAAAACTAAATAAAGAAAGAAAGAAAAAACAAAAATCCTAAACAATGGGAAGAAAGCATCCAAAGAAGGCGTTCTTAAGCGTTCCCTGACGCCTCAAGGGCCGGACCAGTTCCCAGCAACTCTCTCCTCCGTCGCCGTCGTCCTTCGCCGGAATCCTTGGCAGCGGCGGCGGAGGAAGCAGCTCCCTCCGGTCCTGCCTCTTCTTAATGTCACTCAGTTCCATTTGCAACGGAAACTTCAATACCGTCTTATAATGGCTCCGGCCACTCTCGCTTCTCCGGCACCGGTTTTCCCTCCAGGACGGTGACCGGAGCCATGACACAAACCCGTTGGACCGACCCGAAGAAGAGTCGGATCTCGACAGAACCCGGTTTTCGCTTTTGTCTGGACCGGGTTCCGTTCGGCGCCTTATGACTTTGCCAAATAAAACGACGTCGTTGGGGACCACGCTGGATACATCAGTTGCGGGAAACTCAAATTCGGAGCGTTGCATAACGAAAACAACAATTAATCACCGAACTAAGAAGAGTGCTTGAAAGAGTTTAGAATAATGGAAGTGAAACACTGAGAAAGAAATATATATAGTTGAACAAAAAGGAGAGAAAACAACACATGGGTCGTGTCTTGTAACGTTAATACTACGAGGTTTTTTTTTTTCTTCTTTCTAGAATGCGTATGCGTGGAGAGATAGGAAGAGAAGAAAATTGCCAATTGACGCAGTCTTGGGAGTGAATGTTTTGTTTGTAAGATATTTCCTTCAGCGCCGAGTTAGGAGAAATTCTAGAAAGCAAAGAAATGTTTGTTTTATGCTAATAATTTATTGCAAAATCGTGAAGTTCGAGGTTTTTTCCCACATTGTACTGCAACATATATATTTTTTAAGTAAATAATCAAATACGAATTAATTACTTTAAAACACCACAAATGTTCTGCATTGTGTTTGGGAACCCCTTAAAATCGTATTGAATGCAAAAAACAATGCGCTTTTTAATGCAAAAATTACAAAGCAACATTGAGTTGCTTTTTCGTCGTATACTTTTTTGGAAGGCAGACCACAAACACATTCCTAATCCTTCCAATCCATAAAACAACTATTTTAGGTCATTTTGGATAATTTTAGTATTGAGTTTCAATTTTATTATAAATAACAATCAATTTTAAGTTTTAGTTTCAAAGACATTTTAAATCATTTTTAAAATATGATTAGTTTTAAATAAATTCATTTTGAAAATTTCATATCACATTAAAATTAGACAACAATGGTGATGAAGTTAACAGCAGCGATGACAATAGAGATACCAATGGTGGTCATGGTGGCAATGGCGATGGTGGTGGTAACGGTATTGGTGGTTGTTGAGGATGTTTGGAATGGACCATCTTAATAGGCCCAATATGACTAAGTCAAGTCACTCCGTTGAATGTTTCTAATAGTGAACAAGTGGTGGTAACCGTTCCTATGTCATGATCAACAAATCTTCCAGGAATCTTGGTAAATCTTGTTAGAAACTTCTCAATGTGAGTGGTTATAAATATGAGCATCTCTTATGGTGAAAGGTACACATACATTCTTACTCTCTCTCTTTTCCTTATACACAGTGCACACACCCCACGTCCAATTGTGGTTTCGTGAGCATTGTGATCTTCTTTCTTGAGGTGTTTGCATCACCATAAACATTCTCAGAGAGAGTTGATCCCATATTAATTACCAACAATCCTTGTTGGACATTTATGTTCACCACGAGCAGAACATTGGCGCCATCTGTGAGAAACGTTAAATTTTGATTCCCACCATGGTAAACACGAGAAGTCATTAGAACGAAGAACCACCCGCAGCCAGAGCACCACATACAGTCCGGGTGGAAGACGCAGTTTCAGACACTGCCTCATCGCCAGCACCGCCAAGAGCGGACACGTCAGGTAATCCACTACCCATGCCTGTTGAGATAGAGCAAGAGTTGATTCAACGTTTTATTAACAAGGCACTGGAATCCATTCTATCTCGAATCGAGCGGCTTGAAAGACGACATGCCCTTCAACGCCAGGAAGATATGAACAATATGATCGCACAGTTAGATGAGCGTTGTGCGAGATGGAAACACGATGGAGAACACCGTTTACAGCACATGGAGCAGCGCATTGGACATATTAAGAACCCAGCCCAGGGGCAATCGTCTTTCCCCAGATCGGTTGGGGCAAGACATCCGAATACCCATCAGCAACATGAACACGAGGCAGACATTAGCACGCCGGAGCAGAATATTCATGTTGAACTCGGCGCACCTTCTCATCGACAGACAAGAGTGGGCAATCCAGAGCATTAGAGCGTACGGGCCGAGATTCCATATCAAACCAACGAAACAGGAATAAGTCCGGCAAAATCATTGCAGAATCCGGATTACCAACTCAGGACAGGGGCTGAGGTGTACAGAAGGAAGTATCGACGTGGTCAGCACAATAATAGTCCGTTTGTGGACGAGATCGTAAATGCCTAGTTTATAGAAGATTTCGACTGATCTTTCTTGTCCAAATACGACGGAAGTTAGGACCCGCAAGTGCATATTGCAGAGTTCGATATGCAAATGTGCGTCCGAGGGATTGATGAGCCAATCATCTCTCGGATTTTCGTTACCACATTGACCGGTGCAGCGCAAACATGGTTCCACACGCTCCCACCTCGGTCCATTCGCAATTTTGAGGATTTTGGTCAGAAATTCTTGCTTAATTTTGCAACGAGTAAGAAACAACCCAAGTCCGAGTTTGCTTTGGGGAAGATTCGTCAGTAGCCAGGAAAGACATTGCAAAGCTATCTGGATTGGTTCAAGGAGGCCGCCCTACAAGTGCAGGGCTTGGAAGAAAATGTGCATGTACATTTGCTGTCAGTCGGACTCAGTGGATCCTCGCGACTGGCTAAATCCATTTATAAAGACTAGGTGAAGACTTTACTGGAATTTAGAGTCCGATCAAAGAAATACTTGGAGCTGGAGCAGATGGAGATCGCTAATACGATGCCCAAAAGGAAACATTCTCCCCCACGACACCACCAACACCCCGGAAATACCCATCCTAGCAGAAATAACGATGTCGTTCCCAGACCAGGACGATATGACACCAAATATGACAAATATACTCCATTAAATACTTCTCGAGCACAGGTATGGACAGAGGTAGCACTCACAGAGATGAAGAAGGTAGATCGGCCTTGGCCCGTGTTTAAGAAGACCGGCCTCGATTATTCTCATTTTTGCGAATTTCACAATAGACCGGGTCACACGATCGACCAGTGTTGGGATCTGAGGGATGCTATTGAAAAGTTCATCCGAGAAGGCAAGCTACGACGATACATCATCAAAACACAAGGGCAACAATGTAACACCCCGTGTGCACCCGGTGTATTAGCATTATTATTATATCAGAATAGCGTAGCAAACATAATCATAATACAATAATGGAAGCTGAAACCAAAACACATATACATTATATTCATATATGGTGAATCTCTGTCATTTACATCATATAATTTCTTAAAACTATACAAATACAGGCATAATCAAAATTATGAGCCAACATTCTCAATCATCTATGCCTAGGATTCTATCAACAACTATCCCGACTCAGGCCTCTTGCCTTGGGATCTATCTGCCACTCCTGAACCATCACCTGCAACAAGAGCCCCAATAGGGATGAGATAATGATCTCAGTAAACTTAGGGTCCTTGGAGGTTTCCCTCCCCCTGGTTCACTTCCAAGCATATATATACAACATAATCAATATGAAATAAACATTACTCATACATTCAGCCTTCACGGCTCACATGTAACACATTACATGCATATCACAATACAGGGGTAACAACATATGTACCCATCACACTTTGCCTGAGAGAGATCATCCATAAAAGGGCATGTTCTCTCAGGACTTCCAATTGAGTGTCTGAGGAAGATCATCTACTGAAAGGCACGTTCCCTCAGGACTCTCCCTTTTTCCATGCCTGAGGAAGATCATCTAACTAAAGGCACATTCCCTTAGGAATTTTCCTGTCGATACCTGAGAAAGATCATCCAAAGAAGGGCACATTCTCTCAGGATTTACATGGACGCCTATGGATTTTTCCAAGGAAGATCATCCTTTAAGGGCACATTCCCAAGGGGTCCATAGTTCCCTATTCTACTGGCCAGAGAATTCTCATACAATCACATCACACAACATTATCATCACATTCATCTCATAATCAATACAAAGCATAACACTATCATAGTGTTTAGCTAACAACAATTGCCAACATGCCATAATGGCATTTCTCTCAACATCACATACATGTCTCAATACAACAACAACATACAATATCCAAATGCATGGCATGCCAAACCATCAACCTCTTGGGCATGGTGAAACAAAAGCAAGGGAAACATTCCCCAAGAACGATGAGCTTACCTGGTCTCAGCTCAATACCGGCTCTCCCGGTCTCGTGGTGACCACCACCAGCAGTATGAATCTCAGGCCCTACATCAGGCATGCAGACAATCAATCAATAACGGTTCTCAACCGTTAGAATAAAAGGAAACATTATTTCTTTCCATATCAATCTCTGTCTTCTAACTTAAGGTTCATCATAGCCCAGCTCTCACTAGGCATCTCATAGACCCTCAGTGGTCTATCTCAGCCTAATCAAGGCATCAGAATCACCACAGACTCAATGCAAGCCAGACATAGAGAGCTCTAAGCTCTATACAGCCCCACAACTCAAGAAATCACATAGGGCTTGAACGGTCCATATCACACACAAGACACCGTTCATATGGCCTCTCAAGCACATCAAAACCATTAACAAGGCCCTTGCATGTCATATAAACATCAAGTGACTCAAAACACAAGCCACACATGCATAACTCAGAGCCAAGAACCAAAGTTCACCAAACTAACATCTGGGAGCCAATCCTTCATCCTCACATCATTCTAAACATGTTTTTCCAAAAGACCCAAGGCTAAAACAAGCCCTATCACAAGTGGGTCACTATTCACCCAAAACCCCAAATCATAAATCAACCGAGAAATCTCGAGTTTCTTACCTCAGAAATGGTGAGAAAGGCCTCTGGACCTCTTCCCTTAGCCCGGGTGTCTGTGAAAAGCCGTTGTTCCTTGCCAAACTCAAGTTCTCCAACCTTCCCTTGAGAAAAAGGACTCTCTGATTAAGGAGTTCCAAGGGTTTCTGATGAAGGATTATGGCTCACTAGAGGTTTCCAACATGTTTGGTGATGAAAGGAAAGTATATGGGTGAACTAAGGTGCAAAGATGAAGCTCGGAGTTTCAACAATGGAGGTTTAGGCGTTTAGAGGAAGAAGAAGGCAAAAAATGGGTCCAGAATTCGTAATCTGACCCTTTTATACTGGGCCTGACCGACATGTCGCGCCACTCTGGCGCTGATGGTGCCAAAATTTAGTGCATCTGGTGCCACTTTGGCGCTACTGGCACCAATTTCCAGCATCTATGGCGCTACTGGCGCCAGATTCCAGTGAAAAATGGCCTGCAACCAAGGTTCCATGCCATCAGCGCCAGCATGTCACGCCGTCAGCGCCACTCCCACGCTACTGGCGTGGGATTTTTTTTTACATGGTTATTATAAACGAGGCAAGCGGAAAGGCAACTAGACTGATGACCAGAAAGACTGGGATGAAAAGAGAAACAAACATAGTGATGAAGAGTTCCCAGAGCCAGAATTGAGTGCAATGTGATTTCGGGAGCAATGGGGGAGGAGGAGATACAGCCAACCAGTGTCGAAAATACCTCAAAGAAGTCTTGGCCGTAAGAGAGCAAACCAAATTCAAGGAACGTAGTGATAAACCTGAGCTTCCCATACTCTTTTTCACTGAGGAAGATCATGAAGACGGCCTGGTTATTACCGGGACTATAGCCAACTGTTGAGTCAAAAGGATATTTGTAGTCAATGGCAGTTCAACAGACATCATATCCTGGACCGCTTTCAAAAGAATGAATTTGGACAAGGTGGACTTGAAACTGTGTAAGACAATGTTAACAAGTTTCAACGGAGAAAATACCGCGCTCAAAGGCTCCATCGAGCTACGGCTTACGTTGGGAACGAAGGACGTGTTCAAGTCAGAAAGGGTGAAATTCGTTGTGGCTGAATTCCCTTTACCGTACAATGTTATCATCGGCAGATCTACGATCCATAAATGGGATATATTAATGTCCACCAAGCACCAAAAATTGAAGATAATAGGTAGCAATGGCAGAGTGGTGACTATTTGTGGAGATCAGAAGGAATCTGGCCAATGTTATTTCAAGTTCAGATTGGTTCTCAAGTTTCTCAAATCACGAAAATAGGGAGAATAACTGAGCTGGTTACCAGAACGGAACTGATAGAATGCCTCAGGAAAAATCGAGATGTTTTCGCGTGGACGACTTCAGAAATCCCGAGAATAAGACCAACTTTCTGCTGTCATAAATTATCAATGTACCCCAGTTCAAAACCAGTGGCCCAGAAGAAGCGGAATCTCGGACCCGAACAAAAGCAAGCGTTAGCAAATCATATCAGAGAATTGTTGGAGGCCAGCTTCATACGAGAAATCCAATACACTACGTGGTTGTCCAACGTCGTGATGGTCAAGAAGTCTAACGACAAGTGGAGGGTCTGCGTCGATTATACTGATGTCAACAAAGTATGTCCCAAGGATTCTTACCCGATGCCCAGCATTGATCAGCTGGTCGACAGCTCTTCCGGGTTCAAGACGTTGTCATTTATGGATGCCTATTCTGGATATAATCAAATTCCCATGAACCCGGAAGACAGAGACAAAACGACATTCAGAGGGGACGAGGCTAATTACTGTTATAATGTGATGCCCTTCGGCATGAAGAATGTCGGTGCCACTTATCAGCGTATGATGAACAAGGTTTTTGCACAGCAACTCGGTCGGAATATAGAAGTGTACATTGACGATATGATCATCAAGACAGATTCGAGTGGGAATCACGTCGAAGACCTAAAAGAAACTTTCCGTAGACTAAGAGATCATAATATCAGGTTAAATCCCCTCAAGTGCGCATTCGGGGTGACCACGGGCAAATTCCTAGGGTTCATGTTAACCAATAGGGGAATAGAAGTCAACCCAGATAAATGCCAGGCGGTACTGAACATGAAATTCTCGACCAATAAGAGAGAAGTACAACAGTTAACCGGCAGATTGGCCGCGTTAACCTGTTTCCTCCCAAAGTCAGCGGACAAGGCACTTCCCTTCTTTAAGCTGCTAAAAAAGGACGCTACCATCGGCTGGAGCTCGGAATGTGAAGCCGCTTTCCAGGAAATTAAGAAGTGTCTTGCCTCGCCACCAGTATTATCCAAGCCAGAACCCGGCGAAACATTAGTCCTATATTTATCGGTGGGAGAGGAGGCAGTAAGTGCTGTGTTAGTTAAAGAAGCCGGCAAGGCCCAGTTTCCGATACATTTTGTAAGCCGGGCTCTCAAGAATTCCGAGCTAAGATACCAAACGCTAGAGAAAGTGGTCTTTGCACTATTGGTGGCTGCTAAACGACTCCGGCCATATTTTCAGAGTCATAACATTGTGATACGGACCGACCAACCAATCCAGCAAATCTTACATAAGCCGAATTTGGCAGGCCGAATGGTGAGTTGGGCGATTCACTTTCTAAGTTTGACTTAAAATATGAAGCACGGCATGCGATCAAGTCCCAGGCTTTGGCTGACTTCATAGTCGAACTCACTCCAACCTCGGAGATCAAAGAGGCCTGGATGTTATATGTGGACGGATCATCTAACGCTAAGGGAAGCGAAGCCGGGATCATTATAGAAAGCCCCTAGGGAATATCCATCGAGCAATCCCTACAACTCAATTTCCCAACCTCCAACAACCAAGCCGAGTATGAATCTTTAATAGCCGGCTTGATGTCCACTAGGGAGCAGGGAGCTCGAAAGCTGAATGTGTTCACGAACTCTCAACTCGTTGCGTCTCAAATAGAAGGAAAATACCAGGCCAAGGGACCTTTGCTGATTAAATATATGGCCAAAGTCAAAGAGGTGATTGCCGAATTCGATGAAGTTGTTATCTCCTATATCCCCAGGGAAGAAAACATCAGGGTCGATATATTATCCAAGTTAGCAAGCACCAAGGGCACAAGCAATCACAGGTCGGTCATCCAACAGGAGTTGTTCCACCCAACTTGCATCTTGACGATCTCGGTAGATGCGGATTGGAGACAACCTATAATTAAATATTTGGAGCAGGGAATAACGCCAGATGACGCCATGGAAGCTAGGAAACTGATCCGAAATGCGGCTATGTATACTGTCCAAGAAGGCGAGTTATATCGCAAAGGCCCACACGCCCCTATGTTGGTTTGTCTGGGTCCTAATCAAACAGAGTACGTGATGACCGAGATCCATGAGGGCATCAACGGCCAACATATGGGAGCAAATGCATTAGCAACAAAAGCTCTGCAGGCGGGGTACTACTGGCCGACGATGAAGACAGACGCCCAGGAACATGTAAAAAGATGTGAAAGCTGCCAAAAGCATGTCAGGATAATATGGTCGTCCCCGTTCGAACTAACGACCATCACATCCCCTTGGCCCTTTTACAAGTGGGGAATGGATCTTTTGGGACCATTCAAGCCAATGGAAGGACAGCTTAAATGGCTTATTGTAGCCGTCGACTATTTCACAAAATAGATAGAAGCCGAACCGTTGGCCACCATTACCTCGACCCGCGTCCAAAAGTTCTTCGAAAGAAATATCATCTTTAGATTCGGCATCTTGGCAGAAATTGTCACAGATAACGGAACCCAATTCACTGATAAGCGGTTCGGGGAAATGATATCCGGCTTCCACATCAAGCATCACTTCTCTTTTGTAGAACACCCACAATCGAATGGACAGGCCGAGGCAGCTAATAAAGTGATCTTGGAGGGACTTCGAAAGCGAATGCACGAGGCCGGGAATAATTGGGTGGAACAATTATACTATGTTCTGTGGGCACTCCGAACCATAGCCCATACATCCACCCAAGAAACCCCTTTCCGAATGACCTACGGATGCGAGGCCATAATACTAGTGGAGATTAGGCAACCATCCTGGAGAAGGATGTCTATACTCAGAGAAGGTGAGGATGCAAACAACAAGGCATTGATGGATGAGCTCGGTTTGATTGAAGAAACCCGAACTCAGGCACACTTTCGGTACATGGCCACAAAGCTACTTGCCGCTGCAAAATTCAACAGCAAGGTCAGGCCGAGGAGCTTCAAGGAAGGTGACCTGGTTTTGCACAGGGCTGACATCGGCAATAAAAACGCCCAGGACGGGAAGCTGGCAGCTAATTGGGAGGGACCATACCGAGTAACCCAGAGTCTCGATCAAGGTGCCTACGTGTTAGAGACTCTTGATAAAAAAGAAATAAAGCGGACATGGAACGCCGACAAGCTGAAAGTACACTACAGCTGAAGTTGCAAAGTCCAAGTTCAAGTTAGATGAGAATTTCGTTTCTGTTCAATTTCTTTATTTATCATTCATGTGTTTCCCGTTAATTGAGAGGAATAGGGGCCGAAATCTCTCGGCACTTCCATACCAATCTCTTTCATCAGGATCATGAGTACGAATAATGTTATTATGAATTTTGATATTTATGAATAAAATTTCCTTTCGAAGAAATATTCTCCATGCATATACAATATATAGTCTCAAGTAATTTTGAGGTGCTATCAAACCCTGATCAGGTTGGCGCGGTCCATAGTGGCTGTGTTGCACCAAGTATTGCTTGAGGCGGAATCAAGAACTGAATACTGAAGTATAATTCGGACATAATATACTTGGCCGTTGGAGCCAAACGAATATATTATGCGCATATGAAATAGTAATAAGTGATATTATAAAAAGACATTGTACGGGTGCAATGATTGTACGAAAAAGACCGATCGTAGCCCGGACCATTGAAATTAAAAATTACAACTTGAAACCGGCAACCCGGCCCTTCAAACTTCATTTCTGGGAGCCGAAATAGCTTCCACGCCGGCCTCAGAGACATCCTCAGCCGCGACAACGGAATCTTCTTGTTCATCATAGGGAGCAACCACACCGTCCCGAACACAGGATTGGTAATACGCCCCATCGATGTTCAAAGTGATCCCAGCGTTAAGGCATTGGACTTGGGCCAAGGCATTCTTAAAAGATTCTTCTGCCACGAACACCATCATATCCCGCAGGTCGACGGCCTCCTCTTCCGAGTTCAAAAATTTAACCCGCAAGTCGGCAGCCTCCTTTTCCGACTCCAAAAATTTTACCTCATTCTCTTTAGCCTCTACTTCAGCCACCTCCAACGAGGTCTTGACTTCATTCAGATTTTCCATCATGAAGACAGCCTTGGCCAAAGGTTGTTCGAGTTCAGCACGAACTTCCCGGAGTTGATGCTCAAGCACCTCGGCCCTCCCAAGCGCGTCCTGCAACTCCACCTTGGTCTTTTGAGACTCGGCCTCAGCGACAATTACCTCATCCGTCTTCTTGAGATATCTAGTCTTCAAAGTCACTAGACTATCCACAAGGGAAGCGGTCCGGTGGGTGTAGAGCTGCAACTGAATGAGCTCGTTCATCTGCTCCTCGGAGAACGGGGTTGAATTGGAGAAGTGCCTCGGAGCCAGGACAAAGGGGAAGAGGTCCTCGGTCCTCTTTTCCCAAAGATACCCCGGGGCCAACTTAGCTTCGGGATGTACCGACTGAGGATCTTCATCCATTGGGATATCAGCGGGGGGGCAATAGGCGACGGCGGCACAACGAGATCCGCAGCAGGGGCCGGCACGTCTTCAACTGAGACCACCGATACGGGGGGTGGTACGGTTTCAACCGAGACCATGGTTGCGGGAGGTGCCACTTGAACAGTGTCAGAAATCTTCCTCTTCTTGAGTTGAGAAAGGAAGTGAAGGTTGGGGCCTGCAGTAGCCGGATTGGCTAATTTGCCGGCACCAGTTGTCTTTCAAGACCGAGTTCTTAAATTCCTGATCTGGTCTTCCATAGTGACGACTACAAAGAAAAAGAAATAGTTAATTATTACGATAAGGAGAAAATAAAACATACCAAGTCGAAGCTTCGAACTAACATGGACGCGCAACTTTACAGAGACCGCGGGCCTCTCGAAAAGCGTCAATTTGAATCACTATATGAGCATTCGTGTCCGACAAGCTCGTCTCCTCATATTGGTAAAAGGCAGGGGGGATTCATGGTGGGCACAGGTCCAATAGAGAGGGAATTTCCATTTTACCCCCAGAGACTCCGGCCCAAGTAAGAAAAAAGGTTGTTTTTCCGGGTTCGGCACAAACTTTGAAGTAATTGTTTTTAAACTTCTTAAAAGAACCGGTGAAAAGAGAAAGTAACTTGCGATTGGGACGGCTCCTCAAAGAAGTCCATCCTTTCCGGTTAGGGGGTTCTCGACCGGTTCGGCCAGTGTGGATAGAAAAGTAATATAGAAGAACAGGGATGGTACAGGGGACCCCTAGGTTTACACACAGCTCCTCAAAGGACTTTACGAAAGCCCAGCTGTTAGGGTGAAGCTGGGAAGGGGCTAGGCATAAGTGTTTGAGAAGTTTCATCTCGAACTCGGATAATGGAAAGCGGATACCCAAGCCGGTAACCACATCCTCGCAGAGGAAGAAAAAACTGGGCTCACCCTGCCCGGCACACTAACAGATGGGCTCGTGAATGTCGGGGTGGCAGCTTGAAAATCCTTCCTGATTCCCAATCGGGAGTGATGCTACACTTTTCGGGCTCATGTCAGAGGAGGTGTTTAGAACCTCGTAGGTAACCCAAGGGAATTGAGAGATTAGGAGAGGAGAAGGGTTGTCGGCTTGGGATCCAGTCGACCGAGATTCCTCGACTATTTCCACTGACGAAACATAAACCCTAAGATTATTTCCAGTCTCACTTAGGATTTAAGTTCATGATACTAGTGATAAAGTAGAATCAAGCATTAAGCGCCGAATGAAATTACCAACAAGAAATAGAACGATTCATACATAAGTATTTAAGTTCATGATGAATGTTCCCATTACCCCTTTTATCCGGCAAAGTCTCCACACTAATCCTCACTTCTCTCACTTTCCTAACCTTCATACTACTAATATTTAACCTCCTAAACCTAAGGAACAAGCCTTAAGCAAGAAAGGAATGCAAAAGAATGAATTTTTCTATCCAAATTCGTGGCTATTTATAGATCCATGGCTTTCCTGCTTCCACTCGCCCAGGCCACCATTTTCTTCATGTTTTGGTCGCCTGGGCGAGCTTAACACAGCTCATTGGAACTTGCAGCTTGCCTGGGCGAGCCAAATGCACTATGGATGGTCGCCTGGGCGAGTTAAAGTCTTAGTGTTGAAGAAAGCTTTGGGCCATGTCAGTTTTTGGGCCTAAAATGCTTGTTGCGCCTCCCATTCTTGCTATGTAAGTCTTCCTTGCGTGGTTTGCTTATTCGGAAGCTTCGAAAATCTATGGAGTATATCAAAATACAAAACATGATTGGATTAATCTTCCAAAACAACGTAAAAACAAGTAATAGATGCTATTTAACTAGGTTTTAGGGAAATTTATAAGCTAAGTTAATGAAATCAAAAGATAAGTGCCATCATTTGAAACATACATTTAACTGAAATATGGTACTTATCAATGATCATCTCAAACAAAATTTAACCGAGATGTTCATCTCGAGATAAACGATGAGGAGAATCCGTTAAATTCATCATGTGTCATCCCGGTCATCTAAGTTACTAGATAACCGAGCTGGGGGGGCAACTGTTGTGGATGTTTGGAATGGGCCATCTTAATAGGCCCAATACGACTAAGTCAAGTCATTCCGTTGAATGTTTCTAATAGTGAGCAAGTGGTGATAACCGTTCCTATGCCATGATCAACAAATCTTCCGAGAATCTTGGTAAATCTTGTTAGCAACTTCTCAAGGTAAGTGGTTATAAATATGAGCATCTCTTATGGTGAAAGGTACACACACATTTTTACTCTCTCTCTCTTTTCCTTATACACAGTGCACACACCCCACGTCCAATTGTGGTTTCGTGAGCATTGTGGTCTTCTTTCTTGAGGTGTTTGCGTGACCATAAACATTCTCAGAGAGAGTTGATCCCATATTAATTACCAATAATCCTTGTTAGACATTTATGTTCACCACGAGTAGAACAGTGGTGCTTGCCAGTGGTGGCGATGATGGTCATGGTGACAATGACAGTAATGGTGGCGACGGTGATAGTAATGTCGGTAGTGATAATGGTGGCAATGACGATGGTAGCGGTGTTGGCGGCAGTATGGTGGTGGTGGTTGCGACGATGTTAGTGGTGATTGTGGTGACGATGATGGAGGTGGTATTGTTGGTGGTGGTAGCAATATCGGTCACGATGCTGATGTCAGTGGCGATGATGGTGGCAGTGACAATGGTGGTGGTGGCACCAAGTGGTGGTTGTAGTAACGAGGATGAAGGTGGTGGTAATGGTGACAATGAAAGTGACAGTGAAAGTGGTAACAATGTCAGTGGTGATGATGATGTCGGTAGCGATAGTGGTGGCAGTTAGTTATGGTGGTGACAACAACGATGGTAGTGACAATGACAAAGGTGGTATTTGTGATGGTGATGATTGCAATGACAATGGCAATGGTGGTGGTGGTGACAGCAAAATGTGTCGTTGCCAAATGTGAAAATGAAAAATGTGTGTTTTTCTAACTAAATTCAAATTCACATAACTTTTTTTCATGATTTTAAAAATGAGTGTAAAAGTGTTTTGAAATTGATTTTAAAATCATTTTAACTTCATTTTTGCCAAATATGATTTGTTTTGAAAATTGTATTTAAAAATCAAAAACCAAAAACTTATCACTAATCCAAATATGCCGTTATTTTTCAATAGCTTAAAATAACCAAAATTTGAAGGATTTATGAAGGGACGTGTTTGGTATTATATTCATTGAAATAATGCTGATTTTTTAAAATAAATGCAAAAGGTTGATAAAAATAAGTTATTATTTTTAAAATAAATTGAATTAAATATGCACTTTATTGTTAGTTTTGAGAATTTTAAAGAGAAAGAGAAATACCAAACAAATAGTTTGAATTCTTAAAATAGAATAAAATGTAAAAATAATATGATGTTTTTTTGTAATTTTTTGAGATAATCATGTTTTTTGTAATGAATAATAATAATATATCAATTATAAAGAAAATATAAAAAATAAATGTAATAATGATGTTTTTTTAATTAATAATAATAATATATCAATTAAAAAGAAAATAAAAATAAATAATTGTAACCTTAATGACCTTGTCATTTTTAAATGATTGGTCCAAGCATTTACCTTTCTAATGGTTTTTGGGTTACTAGAAGATGTTGACTTAAATTTATTATGGATGGGTTCGTTCCTTGTCTACACATATGTGATCTTTAATGAGTGGGTACAGATTTGGTGGTTATCATTCCGTGTGATTTTTTTTATTTTTTTTACATCACCAACAGAGGAAGAAAGTGGGTACTATATACGGGACTTTCTGTGAAAGGAAGGTGAAGGTTGACTTGAACCTGGCTTTGTTGTTTTTTTTTTATATATAATAGTGGGTGCATTAACATTGCATGCATTTCAGCTTAAACCACCTGATTTGATTTTTGTCTTTCATTTCAGTTTTTTTTATCAAATGAAACCTAGACGAGGCTTCTCTAATGTGTAGTATGCACTTATGCACTTTTGAATATAAAATGTGCTGACATTCTAATCATTTATAACGATAAATAGTTTAAATTGTTACAATTAATTTAAATTCATTACATTATATTTGCCTTTTAAAAAAATTTAAAAAAAAAATATTTCACTTATTATCACCACTAATATTGCCTTCGCTTCCATCATTATTATGATTACTATTACAACTTTCATTGTGGACGCTGTACCACTTGATAGTGATAATTGATGTGTTGCAAACACATCTTGTTTTTAGTCTAGTTTTAGGTTAGAATTTGATTAAATACTTAGGTAAATAGCTTAGAATTAGTTAAGTTTAGTATTTTATTGTTTAAATCTAATTTCAATACCAATTGTGCAATTTCAGGTCAAAAGAGGAGAATAAATAATAAAAGAAGCAAGTTCTGGAGTGTCACGCGTGTCG
>PYAF01005572.1:94029-113295 GCA_007407185.1 Glycine tomentella
CTTTATCACAAAATCAATTGAAAAACTTTATCCAAAATCAATCCAAGATTTGTAATACCTCAAGAATCAACTTCACAAAGAAGAAAACACAATACACAAGATATCATTCACACAAGATATGATGTAAACTGCAGAATATAAATCAAGAGACAAGATTTATACTGGTTCACCTCAAAACCTATGAGGCTACATCCAGTTTTTTCTACTCAACACTAGAGTAGAGTTCCACTATTGCAATTATGTTTCTTACAAGCAATTACAAGCTTCTCTTCCTCAACCCTAGAGGAAGTTCAGAGATCTAAAACCCTATTAGATCCGTAGAAGCTAAACCCACACTGAGAAACCTACTCAGTTGTCTTTGGAGAAACACTATCCCCTCTTGTAAGAAAACCCAAATACAATAGAATCAACAAAATTCAAAATTACTGCAGAAAACTTAATACCCACAAAGAGTTAGGAAAGAATTCACCTGATGATCCAAGATTGAAATGCAAATGAATGACAAAACTCAGGTTGAATACAAGTCAAATATGCAGAACAGCTTTCCTAGACCTTTGTGAAAAAGTAGTTTGCTTCACTAACAAAACTAGTAACCCATGGATGGCTTAATGGAAGCAAAGCTCAAATAACCCAGAAGAATGCCTTATTGATTTCTTAGAAAGCTCAGAACATCGAAAAGTTTTAATATCAATCTCAATCTCTGTTGTGTTCAATCACAAAAGGCAAGGGTTATATATATAGTTATTTTCGTAACGAAAATAATCGATTAAATAAGCTCCAGATGCTCCTGTAATCGATTAAAAGCGACCTTTGGATTTCCAGAATTTCAACAAACGGGTCAAATAATCGATTAACCTGTGGTGTAATCGATTACATCAGTTTAAGCAAAATTTCCGTTTAAGTAAAATAATCGATTGCAATACATGGTAATCGATTAAGCCAGAGCAAGCCTAAATCTGGATAGTGTAGATTAATCGATTACAATCCACCGTAATCGATTAAGCCAACATGAGTGCAAAACATGATTTAAACTATATAATCGATTACAATGAGTGGTAATTGATTAAGCCATAGTGACTGTATTTTCTAAACAAGCATGTAATCGATTACAATATCATGGTAATCGATTAAACCAGTCATAAGGCTAAATCCTAAGTATGCTGAGATTCATGTAATCGATTAATACGATGGAATAATCGATTAAAGTGTTCATTTTTTATTTTCCAGAAAACATATGAACAAAATAATCGATTCATTTAATTCAATAATCGATTAAAGCAGTGCTAGGCTATTTTTCCAAAATACTTAGCTTTTTCTTCAGTTTCAAATCAATTACTTAAAGACTTATATGATGCAATGCTTGTATGATGTATGAATGATATGTATTCAAAGCTTGGATCACCATGATGCTTTCTTTTCCTTTTACATTAAATCAAAAACATCACTTCTTCAAATCTTGATCCATGTTGAAAGCCAAAACCTCCAAGTCTTGAACCTTGCTTGAGTTTTCACTTGATCTTCATTCAGCTCCCCCTCAAATCAACACAAAAAGCACACGAGAGCGGAAAACTATTGGCCAATGATCGAGGCAGACACCATGAGTTACGTCAAAAAATGTGACAAATATTAGAGATGCTCAAACCTACATATTGTTCCCACTGAGCAGTTACAAGTGTTGAATTCTCCTCGGCCTTTCTCTTAGTGGGGAGTTGATATCTTAAGACCTTTTCACCAAGTAATAGGTCAAGTCAAATACCTCATTGTTACAATTGACTATTTCACTAAGTGGATTAAGGCAAAATCATTGGCAAAAATCACATAGAAGAATGCTGAAAATTGTGTACCAACAAATAATTTGTTGGTTTTTGGATCCCTAAAATGGTTGTCACTAACAATGGGGCCCAATTAATAGGAAAGAAGTTCAACGAGCTACTAGAAGGTTTAAAAATAAAGCATGTATATTCTTCTGTCGAACATCCACAAACAAATGGATTGGAACAAACAGGATGATTTTAAGGAGACGATTAGATTATGCTAAAGGATGTTTGGGTTGAGTAGCTCCCACATATTTTCTAGGCATATAGGACAACTCCTAATAAACCACTTTCTAAGTGGTATTTTGTATGAGTTTTTGTGCCATTTTGCATGTATTTTCTCAACAAAACTCACATTTGGATCCTAGTTTTGTATTACAGAATCACGATCGCTCAATTGAGTGAAAGAGTAGGAAAATGTGAAACATTATGAAGATTTGAAGACTCTACGCTTGATCACGATCGTGGTACATTTACCATGACCATGGTAATCAACAGACCACAATAAAGTGATAACAGTCCTCCATAACAACGTCAAAATCCGACAACGATCATGGCTAACTAATGAGGGTCGTGATCAACCAAGAAGGGTCAATTAAGGAGAACCATGGTAAATTCATGAGTGTCGTGGTGAACTCATGAGGGTCATGGTCAACCAAGAGAGACATAGTCAATCCATAATGAACCAAGTCCTCAACGTCACTTCCGACCACGGTCGTAGTGCACCTTTTCGAGGGATATCTTTAGAAAACTATATATAGGTCTCTAGATTTTGTAAAAAGATTCTATTTAGTTTTATTCTTGTCTTTTATGATTTTTAGATAACATTGAGGGCTTTTGAGAGCTGAAGAGCATGAACAACACCATTAGGATAAATTGTGATCATTGTTTCTAACTATTGGTACGTCCATGTTTACTCTACATAGGATTGCTAGTTTTTCTCTGATCATGAGTGGTTATTTCCCCTATTATGGGGGTTATGATGTAACTGTCCAAATGTATTCCTCTCCTTGTTCTTAATGGAATTTCTCATTGTTTTTATGTTAGTTAATTATCTTCCTTATTTTAATGTTTATTTGAAACCGCTCATTCTAATACTCAATTGATTGCATAGTAGTGATCATCTGCATGAAATTGGTAGATCTAGGTAGAGAATGTTTTATACTCAAATGCATGATCAAACTGTTTGGGTAATCTCTAATAGATTAGTTAATCTTTAATTAATCATCTCTATAATTGATTTTATCCTTGGAGTATTGATTTAAGGCAAAAAGCATCTTCTGACCTTAATCATAGGTTTTAGTTAATTTTGGGAATCAATAATTAACTTGGGAAGGAATTCCATTAGAAGTGGGATTGGAAGAAAATTAATACTAGTGAGTCATAACCCCCAATCACTCTTATCATAACTCGACCTCTCTTTGTATGCGTTTAATTGTTTTCTTATAAAAACCAAAAATACAAAAATATTTGAATCCTCTTTTTAATCACATCTATTGTTAGTTTAATAAACTTAATTAATTGGGAATGCAACTTGTCATTTGGGTTTGATATCCGGACTTTCGAGTCCATTTTACTATTGTGCAGAGTACATTTTCCTTGTGCGAGCCTAACATATTTTATGCATCAAGTTTTTGAAGCCGATGTCGGGGACTAGTTGCGAAATTCCTAACTAGTTTAATTTTGTTAAATCAAACAGTTTTGTTTATAGAAATTCTTTTATTATTTATTTAATTTTCTGATATTTATTTTTATTCTTATTTTTGTTTCTCGTTGCACTTGATCTTCTCCTCTGTTTTGTAGTACATCCAAACTAGGTTCCAAAATCCACCACTGAACCTGATATTGACAACCTAATCTGGAAACTTCGTGCAGAAGTCTATGAAGAGAGACCAAGAGAAATGGCAACTAATCAGGCTAGGACCCATATGGATTACCTCACCCCTACCTTAGGGGACACAAATCCTATCTTACTGTCCAAGCTGTCGGAAGGGATCACTGTTGACTTCAAGCATGGGTTCCTACAAATACTGGAGGACAACCTGCTCAATGGTGCTGCCCATGAAGATCCTATGCAGGAGCACTTGAGGAAGTTCATCAAGTTGACCAACACGGTGAGACAGAACCATGTACCGATAGAGTACATCAAACTCTATGGCTTTCCTTTCTCTCTAAATAGGAAGGCATGGGACTGGTTGTGCTCACTACCTGACAACAATATCACTACATGGAATCATGGCACAAGTGCCTTCTTAAGGAGGTATTTTTTCTCCCATGAAGACGGATCAGTACATCAGGAACATTGGAAACTTTGTGCAAAGGGAACAAGAGATTCTACCTGAAGCTTGGGAAAGGTTGCAAGAGATGATCAGAAGTTGTCCACATCATAGCTTCTTCCTCTAGAATCTAGTTCACATTTTCTATGGTGGAGTGTCCTCACACAATAGAACAAGTTTGGGTGTTGCTTGTGGAGGCAACCTCATGTTAAAAACCCCTGTTGATGCCATAATAATCATTGAAGATATGTGCTCCAACCCCTATAGCAACTCAGGGGATAGAAGGATTATGAAGAGAGGGCGTCAACCAGGTGGAGAAAGATGATTCCCAAACTAAATTGGGAAAACAGATGCAAGCTCTGACACTAAAGGTTAAGACACTCATGAGAGATCAAGCCCAAGTCCCCAGCACTACACCTCCATTCCCAACCTGTGATACATGTGGGATTGTGCATGGGCCAGGAAAATGCACTGTTGATGACAAGCTAGTTGCAGCCATGGATGGGATCAACTTTTTTGGGAAGAAAAAAATTCTTACAAACAATACCTCAGCAATTTCAATCAAGGACAAGGTTTCAGGCAGAGTCAAGGGATATATAGGCCTCAAACCATGCAAAATCAAAGGCTTAGACAAGAGGAGAGACAACTTACTCTTCAAGATACCATACTTCAATATATGGCCAAGAATGATCAAAGAATGAAGTTGATTGAGTCTCAACTCACCAATATACATCCCTCTTGTAACAAAGACAGCCAGGAAACCTCCCTTCACAACCTAAACCAAATCCTAAGAGGGAGGATGTCAACGTTGTGGTTATTAGAATCAAGAGGATTCAAAAGGACTTTGAGGAGAGGGAAGGTTCTTTCCCAAAAAACCTGCAAATGAATCCTTATTGAGAAGGACCAAGCACCTAATCAAGTTGAGTTCAAGTGATGGGAATCTAGTGCAAAACAAGGAGGGTGAGAAGGAGGTATCGCCACCTCTTCAAGTAACTGTCCTTTTCCCTCAAAGTTTAAAAAACAAGAGTAAGGATGGACAATTTGCTACATTTGTTGATCTGCTTCAAAGGGTTCATATTAATATCCCCTTCGCTGAGGCAATTTCTCAAATGCCAAAGTACACCAAGTATTTAAAAAGAAATTCTTTCAAATAAAGGAAAATTGGTGGACTTTGCTACAATTGGTCTCCACGAAGAATGCTCTGCTATAGTTTTAAGGAAGTTTCCACCTAAGCTTAGTAATCCAGGGAGATTTCTAGTCCCTTGTACTATTGGCAACTTACAAATTAATAGAGATTTATGTGATTTAGGTGCTAGCTAGCATTAACCTGATGCCTTATTCTATCTATAAGAAGTTGGGGTTACAATAACCCCAGCCCACTAACATTTCTCTTTTACTAGCAGACATGACTCTTACTTATCTGCTTGGAATAGTGGAAAATTTGTTGGTTAAAGTTGGAAAATTCATTTTTCCAATTGATTTTTTGATTCTGGCATAGAGGAGGATGAACAAATCCCCATTATTTTGGGACAACCCTTCCTCTACACAAGGGGATTTTGATTGATCTCCGACAAGGGAAAATAATTTGGAGGTTGGGTGATGAGGAGGAAGTGTTTAAAGTGTTTGATCCAACAATTAACTCCTCCTCATCCCTTACAAGTAATTTTGTGCAAGCAACCAACAAGATGAAAACTATTGTGGCTAAACCTCACCTAAGTGTGGGAAAGGAAGACCCTCCAAGAAAGAAAGTCAATCCAAAACACTCTGGATAAGGTAAGAAAAAGAGAGATAGCATCACCATTCAAGCTCTTGGTTATGGAGTGGATGATTATACTAGAGAATCAGTGCAAAAAGGGAAAATCACCTTGTCGAGGGTGGTTAGTTTTCAGCTCCATCATCACACGCCAGGCTCGTGACGTTAAACAAGCGCTTTCCAGGAGGCAACCTGTGACTGGTATCCATTTAATTACGCTTTTTCATATATTTTCTTTTTCACTAATAAGAAAATTTTTCCGGCAGTATTACGACCTTGGTCAACTGACCACGACCCATGTAGTCATCGTCAAACTTGAGCACGATCGTGGTCAATTGATCATGACCCAAGTAGTTTTTGTCAGTGTCGATAACAGTCGTGGTCATACCCCCACAACCATTGTCATTTAAAAAAAATAGTTTCAATTTATTTTTTATTTGTTTTAGCCTTTATTTTCAATTGTATTTCAGTACTTAGTTTATTTTAATTCAATCTTTCATTTTGTCTTTATTTTGTTCTTATTTTTATGCATTGAGGACACTAAATGTTTTAATTGTGGGCAAGGGTATCATTGCTCTTCCAACTTGAGCTCTCTATGATATATGTGAATGCTTGCATTATTCTATTTTCATCACTGTGGTGAAAGTTTCTTGTTCTTGGGTTTAGAATTTTGTGTTTTCAGTTATTATCTTGATAAAAAAAAATTGTGTGTGTATTAGGGTTATTAGAGTTTTTTTCAGGAGAGAACATTAGTATGCATGATTGTGAATTATTCTTAGAGCAATGCTCAGAAATGTGAGGATTGAGCTTTGATTCTTTTAGTGTGGGTGAATTGATCATTTCATTAGCATTGTTCTAATTTTTGTATTGACATGCATAACGTTGAATGAATTTTGAATTTTCTAAAAAGTTGAGACTCTAATAGGCTTTCTTGACACCTGTGAATTATTTTGATTAGTTTTCTCCTTTAGTTGACCACTTTGAGCCTAAATTATTATTCTTTGTTGTTCCTTGAACTGTATTATGTGAATATTATTGATGTGAGAAAAATGGGGAATCAATACATATTGCATGTTGTGCCAGTAAATAAATCATAAGTTCTTCTCTCAAGAGAAATCAAAGACAAAAAAGGATTGATAAAAAAAAACAAAAACAAAAATGAGAAAGAAAAGAAAGAAAATATATATGAATTATTGTACCCTAATTAAAGCAAATAAAAAGAGAGAAGGGAAAAAGGGATCAAATCTTAAATAAAAAAGAAAGGTGCGAAAATAGTAAAAGTTCCCCTATTTTCTGAGTGTTTCCATATAATTGAGTGAAGCCTTTTGATTAGCCTGTTTCTTTCAATACATACCTTACATTACATAATTGACCCCATTACAACCTAACATGTCTCGCTTATTTGAAATTTTTGGATTTATTTGAGTTGAGTTAATTGATTTATAGATTGTGAGCTTGCTAATTTAATTGTGGTCTTAAGTATAACTATTTGTGAATATAAAACTATAAACCGGAAGCTATATAGGTCACTAGATTTTGTAAAAAGTTTTTATTCAGTTTTATTCTTGTCTTTTACGATTTTGAGAGAACATTGAGATCTTTTGAGAGCTAAAGAGCACGGACAACATCATTAGGACGGATCATAATCATTGTTCCTGACTATTGGTATGTCTATGTTTACTCTTTATAAGATTGCTAGTTTTTCTCTGATCATAAGTGGTTAGTCCCCCTATTCTGAGGGTTATGATGTAATTGTCCAAACTTACTCCTCTTCTTGTTCTTAATGGAATTCTTCTTTGTTTTTATGTTAATTAATTATCTTATTTTAATGTTTATTTGGGAATGCACATTCTAATACTTAATCGATTGCATAGTAGTGATCATCTGTATGTAATTGATAGATCTAGGTAGAGAACGTTTTATACTAAATTGTATGATCAAACTATTTGGGTAATCTCTGATAGATTAATTAATCTTTAATTAATGATCTCTAAAATAGATTTTATCCTTTGACTTAAATTATAGATCCATGATCATTGAGGTATTAATTTAAGGCAAAGAACATCTTTTGACCTTGACATAGGCTTTAGTTGATTTTGGAAATCAGTAATTATCTGGGGAAGGAATTTCATTAGGAATAGGATTGGGAGACCATTGATACTAGTAAGTCATAACCCCTTGTCACTCTTATATTTAATTGTTTTCTTATAAAAACCTCTTTTTATGTACATTTAATTTTTTTTATATACATTTAATTTCTTTCTTATAAAAACCAAAACTACAAAAATATGTAAATCCTCTTTTTAATATCTATTGTTAGTTTAATAAACTTAATTAATTGGGAATACAACTTATCCTTTGGGTTCAATATCCAAACTTTCGAGTCCATTGTTACTATTGCGTAAGGTACATTTGCCCTTATGTGAGCCTAACATATTTTATGCATCAACTCCCCATTCTTCAACTGGAGAATCTCTATTTAAGTTGGTTTATGGTATGGAGGCGATGATTCTCGTTGAAATAGGGGAACCATCATGGAGGTTGCTCAACTATGATCAACAAACCAATGAGGAGAACATAAGATCTGAATCAGATCTAGATAAAGAAAGAAGAGAGGTTGAATGCATAAGGGAGGCTTCATTAAAAAGGTTAGTTGAAGCTAGGTACAATAAGCGCAGTACGCCAAGAAGTTTCTTGGAGGGAGATTTGGTTCTAAGAAAGGCTAATGTCAAGGGAAAGAACGCCAATGATGGGAAGTTAGTTGAAAATTTGGGAAGGTCCATATCACGTGGATGCCAAGATTGGAAAAGGTGCATATTCACTTGAAACTCTTTTCGGGAAGCCAATTTTGCAAACTTGGAAGGCAATGCATTTGCAGAAATATTATAGGTGAGCATTGATAGAGTGCTTTTAGTTGAGTATTTTTCTATCCTTCTTAGCTTATTTGACCTCTCTTGGACCTTTATTTTCTTATTCTAATTCAGTTTTTGGCCTAGGTGGGCTTAATTGCTAATCGTTGCGTATTTTCAGGTTTTTGGCTCACTTGACGTATCTGACTTGTGTAGGACCTATAGGGTGCTACCGATCTCCGAATGGAGCGTTCTAGGAGTCCCTGGAAAGATAACGAAAATATCTACAAGTTTGCTAGAAATAGCCCGAGGCCAATTCTGTAATAGAGGGTCATTTTAAGCTTTGAAGTTAGCGCCTCTGCACTTGTAATTTTGGGCTGCGAATTTGACTTTAATGGTTGTAAATAGCAAATAATTAGATTGTTAGTTTGCTTGTGGCCCATTTTATTTTCAGAACTCAGTCACTACATATATTAGTGACTTTAGTGAAACTTGCGCACCACTCTTTACATTTCAATAAACAAGTTTTATTTTTCTTTCCTTTAGTTTTTAGGATCAAAACCCTTACTCTCATTTTCTCTCTACTGTTTTTCCTTGTTCTTCATTGTTCTTCATTTTCGTTTTTCTGTTCTTCCATTTTCGTGCACTCAATCCATGGGGCTTTCATTGATGATGATCATCGAAGGCTAAATCAGCAATCAATCCAAGGAACCAACCTAAGCACAAGGAGAATTGGAGTTCCGGTTTAGTATTTCGAATTCTACTTGAATGTTCATCTTCTTCTTCAATTGTTATTCTGTTTTTCATGATTATGAATGCGTTTAGGATTGAAAGCGGATTAGGTTATGGATTCATGCCTAATTTCGAATATTAATCACAGAATAATTGGATGATATTTCAATTAAGGTTATGGTTTCAATTAAATTAGGGGTTAATTCGATTGACTAACTTCTAATGAGATTGAATGAATGTTCATGATATGATAAATTTCTGAGAATGATAATGATTCGAATTGCTTGATTTGGTGAATTGGATTGATGTTTCTCTAATCTGTTTTACTCACTTGTTGATAATCTTGTTAATTTCTGCACTGTTCTTTAAATTTAGTTTACGTTTTTGCAAATTTTCCTTACGCACACAAACTATTTGATAAAATCCCCCTCTCTATTATTAGTGATTTGAAGCTAGAACCATATTGATAAGTGTCTCTGAGTCGACCTAGGTTAATCATATTCTACAGAATTAGCTTAGTAAAATTATTTTGGTGCGTGTCGACAACGTGTTTATCAAGCATCCAAGTAAATCATTTAGTTTTCACATAAGACTTAATATTTGTTTTGCAGTTTTGTTGTCAAAAGCAGTCTTTATAAGGCCGTTGACGTACATCCGTTATAGTATTAACATCACTAAACAAAAAATTTGCGCCAAATAACAGTCAAGCAGTAATACCACAAGTCTCATCGTTACCATCTCTAATTGATAGCTTCGAAAAGCCGACCACCATAATTGGTTGGCAAGAACGACAAGTATCGAACTTGCCACCTCTAGTTTTTGTAGCCTCAAAAGGCTGGCTGCCGTAGTTGGTCGAATAAAATGTCAAGTCAACAAATACAACTCAAGGTATCAATCTATAAATAGGTTAAGTGTTAAATTTAAATAAAGGTGAGCATAAGAAAGGAAATTATTCTTGGAACAAGTTAAATTTCTCAGAGTGAATTACATTTCTTGGAATAGAATGCAAATAACGATGTTACGTTTCTTGGAATAAAAAATTACATTTCAACATAAGTAGTTATATACAAAGCGAACTTCTATTTCCAAAAAAAATGAGAAGATGCATAAACCAGATGTCAGAGCGTAACAAGAGTCTGGGTAGAAACATCACTCCCTAAGGATAGAGAGCATAGATAGCACATTCCCAGGTCAAAAGAGAAAACACGCCAGCTGTAATATGCCACTCGAGATAGGAAAAATACTATTCCAGTTGCAGAGTCATTACCAAAGGAAAGGTATGATCCAAGTTGGTCAACAAGTCAAAAGAAAACTTATGACGAGGTAGGCAAACCGAAATGACATGGCCACACCTCCGAAGTTCTCCTCGGGTTATGAACCTCTACCAATTAACCAAGCTAATCAAAAAGTCTTGAACGAAAAAAAAAGTTTGAACGGAACTATCACACTCCAAGATGTGAGAAGGATTGTTCTTCCAATTCCCAAAGCTACGCACAAGGGACGTATCAGGCGTCAAATCACACCGGGTTGGAAGATCATGCAATTGCGGACGAGAAGGAATGAAGGATTGTGCTTATCATCTTCAAATAGGAGGCAATGTTGCAGACCGAAAGGTCATGGACACCGAGTGGGCCCTGCAAATATCGACAAACTCCAGAAGGGATATATTCTTTAACATAAGCACTCCTCGACCAGCGGATGGCTATCAGTTAATCAATCTAACTCGAAAAAGAATGCCTCCATAGTCATTTTTGAGGGGCTTATTCGAAATCAAATCCCACTACATTGGTATAGTAGGATCTCAAGGGCCAGGAAACCCCGAAGTTTACTCCAACAAGTGAGGGATAACATTGCAAACCGGTAGAGTTCAAGCATCAAGTTAAAGCCCACAACCAGTTCAGGGACCGATTGGACAGTAGTGCTCTAAAAAGAATGAGACATAAGACATGTATTCCTTCTTTGATTCTGACTGAGCAGTATTTAGTTCAGATATACAAATGGACGTTGTCAAAGGAGTACATACTGATTTTGTGAATGTCATCCCAAAATGATTCAGCACTTTCTTAATGTACTCTTTATAATATAGAAAAAGCTTCTTGTGGACTCAATCCCTCTTGATATCCATGCCCATAATCTTTTTAATAGCTCACATGTCCTTCATCTTAAATTCACTACTGAGTGACTTCAGTTTCTAAATTGCCAACAAATTTTGAGATGCTATGACCATGTCGTCTACATAGATATGGGAACATTGGTACTAGTAAGTCATAGGGACTTTTGATGTATCCATGAGAGACTATGAACTCATTGAATCTCTTGTGTCACTATCTTCATGATTGCTTTAGCCCATACAGAGACATCTTCAATATATAGACATAATTTTTCTTTCCTTACACCTTCAAAGTTTCAGGTTGTTGCATCAAGATGTCTTCCTCCAATCTTTCATGGAGAAAGGCAGCTTTGACATCGAGTTTCTTTATCTCTATGTCCAAAGTTTCCACAAGGGTTAGCAAAACACTTATAAAGGTGTGTCAAACTATTGGCGACAATATCTCGTTGTAGTCCACTCCTTCCTTTTGATTGTAGCCTTTAGTTACCAGACGTACTTTATAACGAATGACTTCTTTAATGGACGATCCAAATTTCTTCTTTAAGATCCACTTGCACCCCACTACTTGTCTGCCTTCAGATAGCTTAACTAAATCCCAAGTTTTGTTCTTCTTAAGGGATCCCATCTCTTCATTCATAGCCATCATCCAATCTTCACCTTCAAAACAAGAAATTGCTTCCTGATAAGTGGTTGGTTCGAATGAATCGATTTCTTCTACTATATGTAGCGCATAAGACACTATATCAGAGCCATATCTTTCAGGAGCTTTGATTTTCCTTTGTGACTTTCTAGGTGTTTTGGTTATGGGCTACTTTAGATGGTTTTGACTCGTTTAAGAAGTCCTCTCAACTGGTGTTCAATTCTAATGTTGAGGGTGTATTTGAAGTTCTTGATCAGTCTTATCAGGTGCTTTTTTTAATCACTAATGTTTCTAATTATGGAGCTCTTGAACTCCACCTGTTTAGTGGCATCCTCATCCTTGCCCAAATCTTCATCAGATTTAGAATGCAGCATAGAGAGTTCATCAAAGACTACATCTCTACTCAGAATTACCTTTCTTTTAGATGGATACCAGACTTAGGATCATTTGACTCCATCTCCAAAACCCATTAAGAATCCCTTATTGGCTCTAGTTTTCCTTCCTTTACATGATTGTATGTTGGACATCCAAACACCTTCAACATTGAGTATTCAGTTGGTTTGTTAGACCATACCTCAATAAGGGTCTTAAAGTATATTGTAGTGGACGATGAGTGATTCAGAAGATAACATGTTGTACTGATTGCCTTAACCCAAAAAGTCTTATTCAAGCTTGAATTAAATAGCATGCATCTGGCCCTATTCTAACAAGGTCATGTTCATTCTTCCAGCTACTCCGTTTTGATTGGACGTAGTTCAACATGGCCTTTGTTATATGCATAGCCTTTGGAAACTTCGTCTGGTGTTGCTTCCTATAGACACAATGCTCACAAAACTGAAGAGGTTTCACCTTGTAATTTCTATGTAAGCCTTGCTTGCTCAGAATATCTAGACCTTTTCATTCATGTGGCCCAGTCGTAGATGCCATAGAGAATTATTAGACGAGTCATTGGACACATAGCTTTCAGATTGTGAAATAGCAGAGACAACATGTCACAGTGAACCCTTGAAGGATGTACAAATTTCCTTACTTGGTTGTCTGCATTACCACAAACTTCTTTTTGCCTCTAGTGTGCATAACTCCACCTTTAACCAGTAAGGAAAACCTTTCGAATCCATGCCACCCACAAATACAAGATTTTTCTTAAGTTGTGGAACGTGACGAACTTCAGTTAAGGTTCGAACAACATCATGCATTCTGATTTGTATAGAACCTATACCTACAAACTTACAAGGATCATTGTTACCCATAAGGACGTTACCACCAAACTTTTCTCATATGTCACAAACCAATGTCTATGTGGGCACATATGACAAGAACAACCTAAGTTCAGTACTCATTGTTCAGAATGTTGTTGTAGTATTTCACCAATGGCCTTATCCAAATCATTTTTCGATGAGAAGTCATTTTGAACAAGAGCAGCAACAAAATATTTCTTTGCTTTCTATGGACAATCTTGCTTCCAATGACTTGATTCTTTGTAGTAATTTCATATGTCTCTAGGATCAGCTTTACTCTTCTTGCCACCTTTTTCTTTCTTTTTCTTCTTCTGCACTTTAGCAAAATCTATCAGTGATAATTCGGATGCAGAGACTTCATCACTATTCCCAGACACCTTTAATCGAAACCCTCTAGAATAGAGACTAGACGTGACTTCTTGAAGTTTAATGGAATCCTTGTCTATGTAACGACCTGCCTCTTCGCTACGACATCACAAACTCTAGTCGTGTAAATTTTAAATTTTAATGAAAACTTCATTAATCTGATTATGTAAATGGTAGTAAGTTTTTCGCAATAATACAATCATCATACACATGATACAACTACAACAATTGAATACATATGTATACATCTACTATATCAGTACTCGTCATTCACATGTTTAGAACTTAATTTAGTTTTACATGTAATTACGATTAAAAATATACATGTCTACAAAAAGGATTAAGGGACTAACTATGAAAGAGTTAATTAACAAAACATAACTCTTCCAAAAAGAGTTTCAACGACATCACGTCGGCTTGATAGCTCCAACAAAAAGAATATCTCTTTCCAAGGTCACCTACTGCTGCTCATCTGCTCCCACGAACGAAAGTTCGCGATCATCACAAGTACCAACCACACGGTTCAACAAATGCAAGGGTGAATTTATTATATAAAACCAATAAACATCATATAACAGCAATTGGGAAGGAAACAACATTACCCACCACAATCATTAACAAAAATCTAGGATTCTAATACACACTCAACAAACCCATCATCCAATACATTTCACAACTCAAACAATCATGCATAGAATGATGCATGCACCTGACTCATCTATCAGCATGCAATGTGGTACCATATCCTGGAAATAGCCTCTCATAGGAAAAATGATTCACCGCCTATCAAGGTCACCTTGTTGCGCACTGGTCATTCGCCCACCCGGTGATCAACCAGCGTCGCTAGGGAATTTCAAACCTGATGACCCCTTAGTACCTACGTCTCAGTCCACTAAAACTCACAGGTACGCGTGTGCCTTCATTCTATTTCCACACATACAAATGAAATATGAAACATGGGCATCATCAATGCATGACCCGGCTAAGAACAAATCCTTCCTCGCAAGGGTAACTCGTCATGCACCCCCCATGTACATAAGTAACACACCAATGTGGGCTCACCGATGCACTGACTGTGACTAGGAACAAATTCATCCTCGCAAGGGTAACCAACCAATCATTGCATCCCACGTGTACATACATAGCCTACAACCATGGGCACCATCAATGTGTGACCTGGCTATGAACAAATCCTTCCTCCCAAAGGTAACCCATCACACACCCAATGGGTATCCATGTATATCCACACACAATGACATTGTTCACATCAACATTATCTCTCATCAATGTCATTATCAACCTCAACATCATATCATCTCAATATCATCATCATGCATATCAGTATTATCTCATTTCAACATCATCAACCACGTCAACATTATCTCATTTGAACATCATCAACGACATCACAAGCAATCACATTTCACACCTATACATAATACATATGCATGAGATTCACATTCCCCAGGTCTTCAGACAATCCAAATTTTTTTATACATTCACAATTCATCATATCACAAGGCTGATATTTTTAGAAAAATTCTAAATTAAAGAGGATGACTACAATATATAAAACACACACTTATGTCCATTTAAAAATTTAATAAAGAATTAAATAGGAATTATATTATAAAATTTTGGGCAGAGTCTCCTCTGTAATTAAGACTTTTCCCAAAAATCCAATCATCACAATAATAATATCATTCACAGTTTTATCCATCAACAAGCCAATTCATCGCATCCCATTAGTTAAAAACAGTTTTTCTTGAAAACAAGCACACACATGCACAAACACATATCAATCACAAATACATCGCATCCCATTATTTAAAAACATAGTTTTTCTTGAAAACCAACACACAGCAGGGACAGGTAGTTATCTTTATAGTTGGACTCCAAGGTAAGATCAATATTAACATTTGGGGTCAAATACCCACTCAAATTCAAAAAGGGGCTAAAAGGATATTTTGGGAGTTTACATCAAAAGACATCATTTTGAAATTCCGATCACACTAATTTGATCGGGGTTCAACAACGATCACATAAATGACATCAATTTCATAAAAAGGAGACTTTTACAACATCTCATGTTCAAAGGGTTTTTCAAAGGAAGTGTAAAACTCCCAACAACGGTACCCAAAATACAAGAGACACTAATAGAAGCTTAAACTAGCTAGGAGAAGACAAAAGAAACTAAGATTACCTCAAGGAAATCAAGAAAGGAGGATTGGAGGCTTTGTTCTCTACCGAAACTTTGAGAAGAGTTTCAAAGATTCCGCTCCGATTAAAGTGTTCCTCTCCGTGCGGTGGTCTCATGGCAAGCAATGGCGGTCCGTGGTGGTCACCGGTGGTCTTGGGTGGTGGAGGGTGATGGTGGGAGGTTGGGGAAGGTTTGTGGGAGGCAAAAACCTCCATTTTCGTGACTTGTAAGCTTAAATATGTATTCAGCACCGCCTCCTCTCACTCAGGCGAGCAAAAATGCCTGCAAGACTCGCCTGGACGAGCTGACCCAATTCTAGAATTTTCTGTTTCAGTGAAAAATTAATTTCTCATGTTACAAACTTTATTTTGACAATCCCAACGGTCAAAATTTACATATATGCGTTAGAAACCTACCTTTAAAATATGAAGATGGTCCAACGGTTAACCAGTCCAGAATGCAGATTTTACCAAAATAGGTTTTGGGTCAAACTCGAAATAACACCATTTCAACGTAGCTAAAGCAAATTCCCCATAACTTGACATCTACACCAAGCAATTGTGCATGGATAATTCACATAACATTTCAATTAATCTAAACTAATCAAATAGTCAAATAACATAATAAATACATCCAACATCTATTTTCGGTTATCGAAATTTCAGGGTGTTACAGTCTACACTAAGAGAACTCACAAAATTCTCACAAGAAGGAGGAAGATAGTCTAACAGAATCATTTCCAGATCTTCATCTTCCATTTTGACATCCATGTCGCATAGCACCATCATAACAGAGTTTAGCTCATTAAGATGATCCTTTAATGGGGTACCTTCCCTCATTCGGAGGCCAAACAAATGTTGTTTCAGAATAACCTTGTTACAGATTGATTTCATCATGAAGAGTTTCTCTAATTTGAGTCAAAGCCCAATAGTGAAAACAATAGGAATACCCACAATAACCAAGAGGGAACGTGAATTGGTTTGATCTTGGTATTAAAAAAAATGTTTATAAAATCGGAGTTAAAGGATCTTCATCACTTTTAAACCAAGAATATTTTTAATCAATCAAATCACTCTGGCTAAGAAACCAATAGCTCAAAACAGAACTTGTTGAGTAATGATAATGATGCAAAGAACAAAATGAGTAAGATAACTAATAAAGATGAAGGAATAGAAAAGCAACTCAAGAATTTATACTGGTTCACTTCTTAAAAGAAGCTACATCCAGTTTCTTCTAATCAACACTAGATTAGAGTTCCACTATTATAAATTCTTGTTCTTACAAGCTTTACAACAAACTCTCTTTATCAACACTAGATAAAGAATAGAAATCTAAAATCCTATTAGACTTCTAGTGATCAAGAAACAGAGAACACTACTATGTTCTTCCCTAGACAACACTACTCTAGAACAAGCTTCAAAGAACCATTTTACGCTTTTTGTAACAACCTGTAATCGATTACACGCGCCAAATAATCGATTAAAATAGCTAATGTAATTTATTAGATTGTCACTTAATCGATTAAAGTGTTCAAGGCTTCATTCTGGGTTTCACAACGAACAAAATAATCGATTAATCCAAGCTATAATCGATTAAAATAGAAAAGTTTTATTTCAGAAACAGCTTGTGTAATCGATTACATTTTATGGTAATCGATTAAAGTAGTGAAGTAAGCTTTTTCAAATAGCTTATGTGTAACACCCCGTAGGCCTCCGACGTGTTATCATTAATAATATCAGATTATCATATAAATATAAAATAAACTTTTAGCGGAAGCACAGAATCGCATTTCTTGATACATTATGTATGGAATCATAAATATGTCGAAAAATATATATACAAAACCATAAATCACGCCCCTGCTGATCCAGTTATCCAATCAAACATAATTAAGACAGATAACAAGATTCTTAGGCAGACTAGCAAGATACAACACATATACGTAGGGGAAAGTATCATATACATATCATCAAAGGTATGTACAATATATACATCTCAGTTTCACACCACACCATGGTGCTACAAAATAATATCAACCCTCAGCAGAGGTGTACAGAACTATACATCAAACACAAAATAAACTATGGAGCCTTCATGCTCTCTATGCTGCTCCTCTGCCAAGCAGTCTAGTCTCCGATGGGCCTCTTGCCCTGAGACTGCTCTTCTCTTCCAGGAATATCACCTGAAATCATATAAGCCCCACACGGGGTGAGATAACATATCTCAGTAAGCTCAGGGTCCTTGGGAAATCATTCCCACCCTGGCCCACAGATTCACAACACATAAACAGGTATACACATCAAACATGGCCCACCAACCTGGCCTTCTGGCCCTCATCATATCATAAACATCATCAACATAACTCAATACATAATAAATGGCAGAGAACCCTCAATGCCCTGGCAGAGAACCCTCAATGCCTCGGCAGAGAACCCTCTATGCTGTTCCATCTGGCAGAGAACCCTCCATGCCCTTAGCAGAGAACCCTCAATGTCGACAATACAAGGCAGAGAACCCTCTATACCTTGTATTCAATCTATTGGCCAACAGACTCATCTCAATTATAATCATTCATCCAATACAGATGCACACAATCTCAAATATAATCAATGCAAGTAATGCCACAGCCAATGCATGCATCATGAATCATAACCAACACTCCCCAGGAGTGTGGTGTGCAGTCAAAGCGGGAATTCATCCCCCAGAACACTGAACTTACCTGGTAAGGTCTCAGTCTGCAGTTCCTTCCCAGGTCTGTGGCTCCCGCCACCAACAGTCTCAGAATCAAAGCCTAATCAAGGCACATGCAATTCTCATATCAAAATAATCCCTCAGGCATCCAATTCATAGAACATATATTATATCAGAATTCCCCTATCCTAGGGTTCAGTCACAGTCAGCCCCTCACAAGGCTGTTTACAAACCATTCAAGGTCCCTCAAGGCTGAAAGCTAAGCCTCTGAGTCATCTGGACTCAAAACACAACATACATGGCATAGTTTCCTCAGCCTTAACTTCAATTATCACTAGAACAGACTGAGTTCCACTCAAAGTCTCATTCAACTAGCCACTTGGCTCAGCACAACACAATCAAGGCTCTAGTCTATCAGAGAACCATCAACAAGTGACTCTACACAAGTCACACAGGCATATACAGAGCCAAGATTCAAAGTCATCAGAATCAAAAACTGAAAGCTAATCCTTCATCTATTCCTCGCTCTAAACAAGTTTCTCTACAGGACCCTGGGCTAATTCTAGCCCCAGCTCATATGGGTCACTATTCATGGAA
>PYAF01005572.1:113395-123850 GCA_007407185.1 Glycine tomentella
GATTCTTACAAGTTTGATGGCTTAAGGAAATGATTTGGTGAAGAAACAAAGCATCAAGGAGCTTGGTTCACTCAACAATGGAGGTCAGCTCGTGGAGGAAGAAGAAGAAGAAGAAATGGCCAAGAAATTCGCAGTTTGACCCTTAAATACTGCCCCTGACCGACATGCGGCGCCCTTGGCGCCACCTTGGCGCTGATGGTGCCAGCTTCCAGTGCATCTGGCGCCCCTGGCGCCACTCTGACGCTCTTGGCGCCAACTTTCAGCACCTGTGGCGCTCTTGGCGCCACACCGGCGCTCCTGGCGCCAACTTCCAGCACCGGTGGCGCTCTTGGCGCCACTCTGGCACTCTTGGCGCCACTCTGGCGCTCTTGGCGCCACTCTGGCGCTCTTGGCGCCACATGTAGAATTAGCCTATATACCCCCGGTAGTACATAAGCTTGTTGGCGCGATACCTTCTGTTCGACTTAATTCTCCTATTTTCACCTGCTAACCATCAATTTTAGACTAAAACACCTCATGAAGGCACAGAAATGAGGGTCCTTAGATTATGTAATCGAGTACAAATAATGGTAATCGATTAACACAATAATGCACAAAATCCATTTTATAGTATGTAATCGATTACAAGAGTTGTGTAATCGATTAATCTGTTCATCAAAGCTTTTCCAGTTTCAAATACAAACCAAATAATCGATTAATCCGTTAAGTAATCGATTAAAATAGTGAAATTATATTTTTCCAAAAATATTACTCAATTAAATTCTTTTTCAAATAGTGAGTAGCTTTGATATTTTAATGAAAACATTTAAGCATGTTAATGATTATGTGCATGCAATGCAAGGATCAAAAGATTGTCTTCTCCTACACTTTATTTGAATTACAATCTTCAAGGCATGTAAAAAGATCAAAACATTCTTCTAAGTCATAGGCTTCATTCTTCTTGTTGCTCCCCCTATATCCAACAAATAGTAGTCAGTTCTTCAAAAACTTCATAAAGAACCTCATCAGACAAAGATAAGAGAATTAGTGAATGCACTTTTTTTTCTTATAACTCAAGCGCTGACTTATCAATCTTTGGTGATTAATCGAAGAGAGGAACCCAGATGCCATGTTCTTTAAACAAACTAGCATCTTGATGCGCCAAAGTGAAGTTATTTTTCCATGTGAATTTCTTAATCTTGATTGTCTTGACCATATTCTCGAATAGAATCTTGATTGTGTTGACTATCATGCATTCTCATTTGTACAGAACCCATACCTACAGACTTACAAAGAGAATCATTACCACTGAGGACATTACCACCAAAAAAATTTCTCATATGTCACAAACCAATGTCTGTGTGGACATATATGATAAGAACAACCTGAGTCCAGTACCTATTGCTCATAATGTTCTTGTAGTTGTTCACCAATAGCCAGAACCAAATCACTTCCAATAAGGAGCCATTCTGAACAAGAGCAGCAATATAATCTTTCTTTGTTTTCTTTAGATAGTCTTACTTCCAATGACCTGGTTTTATGCAGTAATTGTAGATGTCCTTAGGATTAGCTTTGCTCTTCTTTCCACCTTTTCCTTTCTTCTTTTTCTGTCTTTTAGCAGAATCAATCACCGATAATCCAAATGCAAAGGCTTTATCACCATTCCCAAATGCCTTTAGTAAAAGCTCTCTAGAATAGAGGTTGGACTTGACTTCTTCAAGTGTAATGGAGTCCTTGCCTACACTAAGAGAACTCACAAATTCTCATATAAATGATGAAGAGAGGCTAACAGAACCATTGTCAAATCTTTATCTTCCATCTTGACATTAATGTTGCATAGCTCCATCAGAACAAAGTTTAGCTCATCAAGATGTTCCTTCAATGGTGTACCTTCCCTTATTCAGAGGCCAAACAAATGTTGTTTCAGGAGAACTTTGTTGCATATTGATTTCATCATGAATGGTTTATCCAATTTGAGCCAAAGCCCAACAACAGTCAGTTCTTCAAAAACTTCATAAAGAACCTCATGAGACATAGATAAGAGAAATAGTGAATGTGTTTTTTCCTCTTATAACTCAAGCACTAACTTATCAATCTTCAACGATTGACCGGAGAGAGGAGCCTAGATGCCCTATTCTTTAAACAAGGCTCGTATCTTGAAGCATCAAAGGTTGAAGCTATTCTTCCATGTGAATTTCTCAATCTTGGTTGTGTTGACCTCTTCTCGAATAAAATCTTGAAGACGCAACACAAATAGATAACAAACAAAATAGTTGATCATTGATGACTTGATCTACTACAAAACAGGTGCGAAACCAATCTTGCACCAAAGCTATAGATACCAATTTTTGGGAAAGATTCAAGAAATTTTATTCATATAAGGAAGCTCAGATAATTGACGGAGAAGAAAGATATAGCACAAAATTGTTTAGTTTGTTGTGAATAACAAAATTCTCAAACAAGGGTTTCAAAGCACTCTCAAGCTCATTGAACCCATAATATAAAACTCCTTATAAAGGAGACAATAGCTAATTGTCTAACCGAAAATGGTTACAACAGAAAACAGTTGCAGTTACAACATAACCTATGTTAATGAACCACCTGCAAGATGCTCTCTTCTACCTGACTGGACATTCCACCATATTACAGAAGATTGAATGGTCAATACAAAAGACAAGAGTATTGGACCAAACGAGTAACGTTGTTGTCCACCCTATCTCTATCGTCCATCGTCCAACTACAACACTGATGGCCATCGAGGGAAATTCACGCCATAAGCACAATCCCTTAATAAGAAGCATGTGCCTCACGAAATGACAATTGGAAGACACGTATGACAATTGGATAACTGATTTTCCCACCTCTAGACATGATATAAAAGACATAAAGCATTGGTATGTTAACTAACTCCAATTCATTCTTTTGCTCAACCTTGAACCTTTACTAACTTGAGCGTCAGAGTGATTGTAGGCACCCAACACCAATATGAGATTCATTTAGTGTCGTCGTGCTCTATCACTCTTGCGATTCAACTCCAAACCAGATCTTCACTAAATCAGATCTCCATCTCTTGAACCGAACAATTATTTTTACTCAATCATTTTTTCATCTAAACTTCTTTATACAAAAACAAATGGTAGTTATTTGTTTGTGTTCATTTTTATTTTAAACTTGAGCATAAAGGTAAATAAAAAATTTAACTTATTAATATATATTGGTGCATAACAGGTACATATATCTAGTAAAAGAAAAAAATGAAACTAGCTATTATTATTATTATTATTATTATTATTATTATTATTATTATTATTATTATATATATATATATATATATATATATATATATTGTCACATCTAACAATTATAACAATCGTAGATTATGATCTATTGCAAGCTCTCTCTTTTTTTCACTTCAATGGTTAAGACTCGGTGATCAGATACTACACGATATACTTTAATGTTGTAATGTTTTCACACTATCATAAATATATTTGCCTGGGTAGTCTTTTTTGACATCCATACATTGCATAAGAATGGCTTGCGTAATTTGTGACCTCGTAAACGAAAACGTTGTTATATCATTTTCTTTTCTCTTTTTGGTGAATTTTAGGCTTATTTTCTTTGTTGCAATAATCTTACAGCAACCCAAATCAAATCAAACATAAAACTGAAATGTGAAATCATTGTTGGTTTATATGGGTAAAAAACTTGATATTCTTTTAAATAAAATTTAGAGTTCAAATATTGTGAATAAGAAGACATTTTCTGAAGGAGAGAATTTATTAATATGGTTTTACCATGATAAAACTAAAAGTATCAATTTACCTGGATGCTGATAAGATGTGCTCCCTTATTAAAAATGTTCTTCACCATGTTGTGTAATAAGTATTGCTCTATTTTATTTATGTTTAAATAGATGTTTAGTTGGTCAAATGTAAGTCATTTTCTTTTTAGTCCTTTAAATTTGAAGTTATTTTTTTATTCTCTAGAATTCACAAAATACTCTTTTTTGTTCCTCTGCAAAATGAGTCAAGCAGGAAGATATTCACAATTTTGATATTTTTTATCATCATAATTAGATTTTTATTTTATATTTTATAGTACGATTTTCTCTAGTGGTTTAAAATTGTTAAAATCAATCCAATAAAAAAATTAAAGCAATTTTTAAAGAGATTAATGATTTTTTTATTTTTTTACTAACTTAATTGTGATAAATTTTAATCACCAGAAGTGTATTTTAAACTATAAAATATAAAATTAAATTTTAGTAGTTAAAATTTGTCACAAGTTGTGAATTTTTTATTTTATATTTGACCTGTATTGTGCATAAGAACTAAAAAGAGTATTTTGTGAGTTTTAAAAATTAAAAAAAAACTTTGAATTTAAAAGAGTAAAAAAAATATTTAACTTTAAAGGATTAAAAATATATTTAAATCTTAAAAAAAAATATTGCTCTATATATTATATTGAGTTCAAAATTACAATACATGAGAGTTTTCAAAATAAATAACCTGTAATAAAAAATATAGAGCTTTGAAATGGTGGTACAGGCTATTAGAGCAACAATTGTTCGTTAATATATGAGATTCGATTTGTCATTTTCAAAACAAATAACATTGAATAAAACAGAGAACTTTGAAATAGTTGTACAGGCTTTTAAATATAAGTCATTACTCATTATAATCAATAGATGCTCATTTCACATCCAACAATTGCACGTTAGTGCAACTACGAATCTACGATCGCATTATTAAGAGCTCAACTACGTCCAGCTCAGGCGCACCTCCAACTCACATTACTTCAACAAAATTCAAAAGGAATGGATCACTTCAAGATTTTACAAAACGGTCCGCGATGTGATTTGAGTCGCAGCATCAAAGATTTTTAATTGTCCATGATCGCAACGCTGCCACAATTAAGATCGCATTAGTCATATTTGTTCACGATTTGTCACAATATCAACAAAACGATTAACAGTTGACAAAACCTCCTTGTAAATTAAATGCAATTAAAACATCCCTCAGCTGCAAAGGAAATGGACTAAAACCCTATAGCTGCTTGTAAAATGGAAATCTCAGACTCTTATCATCAAAACAAAAAACATTACTCATCAAAAACACAAACAGCGATGAGAATTGACCACCGCCGATCAAGAACTCAGTACTTTGAGATGAAATTTTAAACACTTCCTTGAAATTTTACTCTTCAAATATATTAAATTTTGTTTTAGAATTAAAATACTAGCATTAAAAAGATAAGGGATGATATCGTTAAAAACAAGGATAGTACAAACACTAATTATCCTCAAAAGATGGCTAAGAAACTGGATTTTGTAGCTAACTCATTCCCATCAATTAGGGATGGCAATTGGGTGGATTTGCTCATCCCCGTCCTTGTCTGTCTCCACAAAAAGTGGGACGGTTCAGATTCGAGTTTATAAAAGGTAGGAGTGAAAAAATGGAACTCGGTCAGAGAATTATAAGGTTTGGAAAAACCTATGGAAAACTTATTTCACATCTTTTAAAAATAATATTTATTCGTATACTTTAAATAAATGATAGATTAAATTATTAATTATATTTTAATTTAATAAATAAATAAATAATATAAACATATTTGAAAATTAAATTATATTTTTAGTTAAATTTAAAAAATTTAATTTTGTGGTAATTAGTATGATAATTATAATATTATTTATTTAACTATTAAAATAATTATTCTATATTTTTAATAATTATAAAAAAATATGAAATAATTACATAATCATATAATTAACAGTTACATATATTATATACAATAATAGAAATATTTACATTATTAATAATTATAAAAATATACATATAGAGAGACGGGTATGAGGCAGAGCCTCCGGCTCCCACTTCTCAATTTGGGAAAAACCCGGATTTCCACCATAGTCAAAGTGGATTTTTTACTTCAAAGTCGGGATAGGATCAAAAGAGTACCCTCGTGTTTGAATTATCCCAAAAGATGACAAGGAAGCTGGATTTTGTAGTACAAACTCATCCCCATCAACGAGAACCTTTGGTAACATTCATTACATCTGTTTACTGTTTTTTCCACAATGCGCTTCATCAATCAGCTTCCTGTTTTCATGATTTTCATTCAGTTTGCTCGTGCATTGTGAAAAATCTACGCTATTAATAATCAGAATTCTTAATTCTTAAAATTATTTCAAATATTCTTTGTTTGTTTCAAACTAAGGTGTAGACATATAATTAAAATCAACAAGGGGATAAAGAAGACTTTATTAAGACTTAGATATTATTAAGCAAAACCTATTTTGATGATATCTATATCTCGAAAAGAATAGGTCTCTCACTGTTTATTAAGAGATTTGTTAAAACTAACTTTATTTCAATGTTTTCATCAATATTTCAATATATTTGTGTGCGTAGTCTTCTTCTGACAATCAATCAAAATATTGCATAATTGCTTGCGTAATTGGTGACCTCAAAGTTAAAACGAAGCGCTTAAAATGTCGAACAACGTTCCTGTTTCCTCCTTGTAGCCTTATTTTCTTTATAGCCTTTATTTACCATTTGTAATAATAAGATGCTCTACATAGAATGACATGAACAAAATTTCAGGAGTGCATGAGATTCAAATTATGTGATTTTCAAAACGTTGAATGGAATATGGAACTTTGAAATTGTTGCACTTATATATATATAGTTTCCTCACTCGTTAGTCTATAGATGCTCATTTCACATGCAACAAATGTTCTTTAGTAATTAGTGCGCAACTACGAATCTATGATCGCATTATTTAGAGCTCAAATAAATCCCAAATCAGGCGCACCCCTCACTCACCCACATGGCTTCAAATTCAAAAGGTAATAATAAACCATAAACAGTTGACAAAACTTCCTTATAAATTAAATGCAAATTTAAAACATCCCTCCTCAGCAGCAAAGGAAATGGACTAAAACCCTATGGCTGCTTGTGAAATTGGAAATCTCAGACTTTTACCATCAAAACAAAAAACAGTACTCATCAAAAACAAACAGCAACGGAAATGTCACCGCCGATCAAGAACACCCAGTTTAGAAGGCTACGGCTACATGAAATCGGCTGAAACTTCAAAATATAACTGGTAAAACAGACACCTAAGACTCTGCAAAGATAAACTACTGTAAAGGAACAAGTTTTTTTTGGAACCACGATGATGATCACATGTGCTAGCAAAATTGCCAAAATGCAATCACTTCTTCTTGGCGGCAGCTTTTGTGACCTTGGCTCCGGTGGGGTCTTTCTTCTCAACACTCTTGATGACTCCAACAGCCACAGTCTGACGCATGTCCCTCACCGCAAAACGACCAAGGGGAGGATACTCAGAGAAAGTTTCAACCACCATGGGCTTGGTTGGAACCATCTTAACCATACCTGCATCACCATTCTTCAAAAATTTGGGCTCCTTCTCAAGCTCCTTACCAGATCGCCTGTCAATCTTGGTCAAGATTTCAGAAAACTTGACAGCAATGTGAGAAGTGTGGCAGTCGAGGACTGGTGCGTATCCATTACCAATCTGGCCAGGATGGTTCATGATAATGACTTGGGATGTGAAGTTGGCAGCTTCCTTGGCAGGGTCATCCTTGGAATTGGATGCAACAAAACCACGCTTGAGATCCTTGACTGCAACGTTCTTCACATTAAACCCAACATTGTCGCCTGGAAGAGCCTCTGTGAGAGCCTCGTGGTGCATCTCAACAGACTTAACCTCAGTTGTCAGCCCAGTGGGACCAAAAGTCACCACCATACCAGGCTTCACAACACCAGTCTCAACACGTCCCACCGGCACAGTACCAATACCACCAATCTTGTAGACATCCTGCAATGGAAGCCTGAGAGGCTTGTCTGAGGGCCTCTTGGGCTCATTGATTTGGTCAAGAGCCTCAAGGAGAGTTGGTCCCTTGTACCAGTCAAGGTTGGTGGACCTCTCAATCATGTTGTCACCCTCGAAACCAGAGATGGGAACAAAGGGAATCTTGTCTGGGTTGTAACCAACCTTCTTCAAGTAGGAAGAGACTTCCTTCACGATTTCATCATACCTAGCCTTAGAGTACTTGGGGGTAGTGGCATCCATCTGCAACAATGATAGTACACAGTTAAAAATTCTACAAAATTCTCATCAAATCAAATTAATAAAAGAAGGCTTAGATTTATACCTTGTTACAGCAACAGATCATCTGCTTCACACCTAGGGTGAAAGCAAGAAGAGCATGCTCACGGGTCTGTCCATCCTTAGAAATACCAGCTTCAAAACCACCAGTGGTGGAGTCAATGATAAGGACAGCACAGTCAGCCTGGGAGGTACCCGTAATCATGTTCTTGATAAAATCACGATGTCCAGGAGCATCAATGACTGTGCAGTAGTACTTGGTGGTTTCGAACTTCCACAAAGCAATATCAATGGTAATTCCTCTTTCACGCTCAGCTTTGAGCTTGTCGAGCACCCAGGCATACTTGAATGACCTCTTGTTCATCTCAGCAGCCTCCTTCTCGAACCTCTCAATCACACGCTTGTCAATACCTCCAAGCTTGTAGATTAAGTGACCAGTGGTTGTTGACTTCCCAGAGTCGACATGTCCAATGACGACAATGTTGATGTGAGTCTTTTCCTTACCCATGATGACTTAAACTAGAATCAATTCAAAGAAACACAAGTCAGAACTCACTATATAAAAATTAAACTATCACAGCCAAATAACAAGGTAAAGATATACTCCAACTTCACACATTTATAGTTTACCAACAACAAAAAATTTCTAAAACAGTGAAGCTAAGAGACATCATATTCTAGAAAGATTAATCAACCTGTAATAGCAAAGTCAAACTCATCGCAGCATATGGAATCCTATCTATCAGACAAATCCATATCTAACAACAAAAACAAATACATCATACATATAGAACACTATCCAGTATCCACAATGCTTTCAATTAATCAAAACATAAGAAAAAATTGAAAAACAAATCTCAACTTCATATTACAAAAGCTTCACAAAGAATTAAAAAAAATGCCTTTGCTGGATCCAGATATGGTCGCCTACATAGTAAAAGATTATGCTTGATAACATGTGAACAAACCCACATAAAAAAAAACTATCGACGAATACATATCGACAAGACTCCTTCAACATGCTTAAAAAACTCTTAATCATGTTAAAAAAAACTTTTAATAGTGTAAACGAACATCAACAAAAATCATGGTTCTGCCTCAACAGATCCATAATAAAACAACCAGAACATCAAACAAAGTCGCATGTTTATGACACAAAAACAACAGATCTGAGACCTCAACAAAAAGATTCACCTCCAAAACACCAAATGACTCGAAAATCCCTTCCGACTAAACGATTCAAAAACCAAAAGAATCCACAAAAACCGAACCACAAAATCAAAGCGAAACAAACAATCGAACATTAACAGCATAAAGCATAGATAAAAAAAAAAAAAAAAAAACATAACCGAAGAAACAGCATCGTAAATAAGAGACAGGCATAGATCGAATCGAAGTGACAAGAGCAGAGGCTGTTACCTTTGCGAGAAACGAAGGTCACTCGTTCTGAATCCTCAGCCGCAAACACAGACTGAGAAATAGAGCGAGGCAGCACAAAGTGATAATAAGAGCTAGGGTTCCTAGATTTTTATATTGAGCGAGCTACTTTTCATTTCCGATAATGCCCCTAAGTTATTTCAGATTTCTGATTATGCCCCCATTCGTTTATTTGAACGTTACTGTGCTCTACTCGCGTGGGATTGAGCGTGTAACAAACGCGTCATGGTTTTTTTGTGGGTTGAGCGATTTGGTTCACGCGCTTTGTGGGTTTTGTGGGTTCGATGTAGTCCAGTTGGCATTTGGCAAGGACGAAACAGGAAGGATGCGATATTATGACGACATCGTTTCAATAGGTTAAGATAATGTAACGACATCGTTTCAAAAAGCTCACGTTCAAACGTGGCAAATGCTGATGCTAGGATTAAAACTATCTTAAATTTAAAAGTATTTTTTTATTAAAGCAATGAATAGTAAAACTAATCCTATCTTTATTTTAAAAAAAATACTAAAGCTATATGATTTTTTAAAATTAATAAGCAGTGAATAGTAAAACTAATTCTATCTTTATTTTAAAAAAATACTAAACCTATATGATTTTTTAAAATAAAGATAGGATTAATTTTACAACTTTAATATGATTGGATAGGATAAAATAATTATTTTATGATTTTATTTTTTTTATAATTTATTCAATCTACTAAATAAGATACAAGTTCAGGAATTCAATTGAAATAAAAAAAATCTGGAACCTAATTCAAAATCTAATAAAAGTTTAGATACTCACAAAATAATTAAACTTATTTTAAAATCATAAAATAGTTGGCCTATTCAAGTTATATATATATATATATATATATATATATATATATTGTATTCATGTATTAAAAAATTCCTCTA
>PYAF01005572.1:129847-160180 GCA_007407185.1 Glycine tomentella
TATGATTTATAATTTTCTGTGGCATGTAATTGTGATAAGTTGTCTGTATTATTTTGGATGACTGTATCTGGACTGTATATATTATTATAATTGAACCGTGGTGAGGAAGAACTGTGTACGTCACAATCGAATCATTTGCAAGCAAAGCGAAAAGAATTTTCGTGAAAAAATTATAACTAAAAACATTATAATACGGAAATGATACGAATTTTCACATAAAAACAATCAAGCACAGGTGAGTAAAGAGAGGCGTTACATCTGTAGAGATATTATTGATGCATTTGCCGTTACTTATGTTGTTTTGGATCCTTGAGGCTGGCTATAGTGCGTTGGTTGGATTTTGTTTATTTAATTGAAGTACGTACCATACATAATGAATCAAGAAATAAGGTTTTGTAATCGCTTCCGTAGGTTCTAATTAAAGTAATTACTGCGCTTATCTGATTATGTAATTGTTAATACATCAGATGTATACGTGGTGTTACATATATGAAAGAGAGATAGTTACTCCAAGCAACAATAGAATTAAAAGATACTATAGAAAAATCGAAAAGTAAAAAAGAATGACATTAAAACCTTTAGATGTTGTTGAATTAGGTGTCGCATTTAAGTACCGGGAAAATGTCAACAAGTGTGTGTTTTGAACTTGTAATAAGGAATGTGTGTAAGAGAAATTTATCTTAGGTATATAAATTCTTTATGCAATTTTAGACCAAAAGTATCATTTTTTTCACAAACATCAAAATCTATAGCAGGTCTTTGTCCCTAGAACAACAAAAAATCATATGATTTCTACAAAAACATGGTAAGGGTTTAAGTCCCAATAATATTAAATTTTCTCATGTTAATAACCATGTTAATGAAAACATGTATTCATATTACCTGGTTCTATATTGATGGACCATTTTCACTATTAGATGTATTTTGTCTAATAGTGAGTGGCATCAATGGGTGGTCATAGTGGGAGCATTAGAGAGAGGGAAGAGGTGAGAGATGTAACAGATGAGTCAAAATGCATGCACCGAAATAACGATTAAGTGCCTTCAAATGGATGGTAACAGACTCAGGTGGGAGCAACCAGACACAACAAAGAGAGGGAAGAGATGAGAAACATAACAGAGGAGTCGAAATGCATGCACCAACTCTTCAAATCAAACAATGATAATAAAAAGTGGGTTAAAGTCTAACCACGTGGAGAGTCAGTTATTTGGTAATGAGTTGCAAAAATAGATAAAATAGCCAAATAATTGAGAGTGTGTTAGGGAGTATGACGATAACATTCCTTTTTTTTTTTTAATGTAACTAGTAAGTAACATGTGCGTATGCATGGATCGTGTTGGTTCGTATTAATATTTCTTGAATGTAAAATTCACAAAAAAACTAATAAGATCAACATATTTGAAGTTATTTATTATAGGATATAAAAGAGTAAATTTAAGCATTAGCAAAAAGAAAATAGAATAATCATGAAAATAGAAACATAAATTCATAGAGTTACTTAATAATCTAGTTCTAAAATTTAAAAATTTGATGCATGGTGTTGCAATTGATGAAGATGTTATCAACTATGCCAACCAGATTTTTTGTTAATAGCATATAAGGTCCTTTCAAGCAAAGTTGTTCAAACAATTTTGTTTGATGGTGTTGCAAAAGATGATGAAGTATCCTATTAATTGAAATGAATGATGAGTTAATTTAAAATCTAGAAAACTTTTCATGTATAAAATAGCTATGTAATATTTAACCCCATTATTTAAGAAAGTAAGCCTTCTTGGTACTTCATATCGCACATTTTCTCCAATTTCAAACCAAATTTGTATTAAGTTGTAATTGAAAGATTAAAAAGTAGAGGAAATACTATTTGGTTAGCAAATGATGAGTTGGTTGAACTAACATTACAATTTAATGTAATTTAAAGAATATACCTTGTCTCTAATGCACTTAATTTACTCAAATTTGGATTGTAGAATACTTTGGTCACATTTGGGATGGTTTGAATAACGTTACCTGAAAATTTCTTATTAACAACTTTGTAGAGTAAAAAAATGATTAAAGGAATTAAATTTGATAAATATTATTATTTATAACTAACTGTATAACACAGGAGCATATGGGCTTAGTTTTACGAATTGAAAAACAAAAATATGAATATCCGCATCACCTTTAGATAAATAATTTATGATTCCTACCATTTCCTCACCATCTAAGATTAATTCAAAATACGACCTCTACAAGAATAAATAAATGTGGTTAGTAGAAGATAATGTTATAAGCATGAAAATCTAAATTTATAAAATAGTGTTTACGTGTGGCCTGATAGTTCCAAACACAGATGTTCATCTACTTTTGCATGTCTTTGAACAACATCTATCACGTATGATCTTGCAGTAAGGATGACAGCGATAATTAAGGATATGGATAAAGTAGTTAATTATTCTTAATTATAGTATAAATGTTCTTAAATTACTATTTTGTAAAAATATGATGATAATATGCAATGGATAAAAATTGGAATAATTAAAAAAATTGAAAGGACTAAAATAGTTAAAACGATTAAAAAGTCTTGAAAAGTGTTATTTTTGAAAAAAATAGATTTAAGCTGTAATTTTGTGTATTTAACATTCCAAATGTTTATTCATGTTGATCAATTAATAAAATTGATGATTTCAATTTGTTTTTTTTTTTATATTTTCAAATGTTTTTTTTCAATTAGTAAGAAAAATCGTGAAAATACAATAAAGGTAAGACTAGATTTACTTTTGAAAAAATAAAATAAATATAAGATTGGATGTACTTAGAAATAAAAGAATTACCACTTAACTAATTTGGTCGATTCCGTAATTTGGCAATAATAGCAAGGTCTGTGGGTTGTAAACCTATTTTTGTTATGTCAAGTTGCTTTCCATCGGCAAAGATAGTGGAATGTTAGTGTCACCTGCATCATGTGAAGCCATAGGAATTTTGGAGATTGTTGGCTAAGTAGAGAGGTGTGTTTATAAAACAAAGCTATTTAGTAAAAATTTAAGGATCAAGAAGCAATTGAAAAGAAGTATTAACTTGGAAAATGTTATAAAAACAAACTCGTGAAGCAAAGGTAAGTAGCACGAAGCAATTAGAAAGAAGTATTAGAAATGAGTTCTTTTACAATTGTTGCAAGATTTATTTGAAATACAATTGATGACATAAATTCGCCCCTCTTTTCTAATATATGAATGAGCTGGCTGAGAAGTACAAGGGTAAATGTGATATGTGTGGAAGTAACACAAACATGTGTGCAAGTAGCATGCATAAGTTATAGTTATCTGTCAAGATACACTACTATTTTTCACAAATATTAAGGACACCATTATGTTATGGCTTATCAAGCTTTTGTCCTTATGTATTTGTTTTTACTATGGCTTATCAAGCATCTTTTAACAAAGCATGAAGGGAATCTTAAAAGTGCTGAAAATTTATAATAGGATAGTTGTGAATCACCAGCCTAATGCTTTTTTTGTGGTGACTCTTTCTTCAGTATGTACTATTAATGGTCATCGTTCACAACATGCTTATAGAATTGAACAAAACATGTCAGTTGCATGGTTATCTTCTCCACTATTGTGAAAATAATAATGTGTATTTATATCTTTGTACTCACGGGTAGCACTATGTATAAGATATATTTTTCTGATTTTGAAAAGGCAAGACAAAGTGAAGTAGTGTAGATTATGCATCGGAGTTCCAAAGCTATGTTGTGACAATTTTTTTCACGGGATTTCCAGTAAAATGGTCTTTATCAAATATGCAGTAGACTTTTGGAATCATTTTTTTATCTAAACACAGTGAAGCAATGTACATTAAGCACTTTAGCCAAATTAAGCAGTTTAAAAAAGTAAATAATTAGTTCATTAAGCTTATTCCATTCCTCATGATATCTTAAAATCCACTTTGGAATACCATGTAGTAATTGTCATCATTGTTCATTAAGCTTGTTCCATTCCTACTTGTACCAGTCTTTCCACCAGAGGATTGATTCATTCTAAACCTTGTTCCATTCCTACTCTTAACATGTTGAAAGGCTAGAATTTGAGAAATTTCAAAGTGTCTATTGTCACTTGGTTAGTTTAGTGGTCCAAGTCTTGTTTTGTTGAAATTTTGCTAACTTTATAATAGATTTTGATATTTAAAATATTTTTAAGTTACTTAAAAACAATACCACAATCATTTAGAACATAAAAACAACATTCAGTAGTTAGAACATGCTTGATTATGTAGCAATAAAAAAATTACTAAGTGGTTATAATTAAAATTTATAGTTTAATCTCATCAATTATGCCTCCCTTATCTTCATTTGCAACAATTACAGTTGTAATATGATCATACCCTTTGTTGATGCATTTAAATAAGTACTTTATGGAAGTGCTTTGATTACACCATTCTATGTTGATGTGGCTTGGTACTTCAATAGCAACATCATATTGTAAGGGGCAACACTGCAATTGTCAACAATTACATCATTCTTTATAATAGTGTTGTCAATATCTCTTTTATAATTAGGATAACCATCTTGATCAACAATTGTTGTAACACACTGAAATTTCAATAACTGCAAATGTAGGGTCAAAATATTTTTTACACAACTATTTGATGTGAGTGTTAGGTTATGTGAGATTTGATTGGTCTATATTTAAATTATTTGGGTGAAATATTAATTAGAAATATTACAAAAATGTTTGAAGAGAAATGACCATATTACCCTTCCTTTGAAGCAAAAATTACGAAAATGCTCTTTAGGTGAAAATGACGATAATGCCCTTGGATATTTTGGTTAGATATTTTAAGGTGGAAATTACATGAATACCCTTGGATATTTTGGAAATTACGAAAATGCCCTCGAGTCAAAATTACACAAATACCCTTAGATATTTTGTGAAAGCTTGATGAAATTACAAAGTACCCTTGGATGACAAATTACCAAAATACTTTGTGACAAGAAGTCTTAGAATAGGATTTCTATGAATTTCATACGGTAATAACTTTGAAATTTTATTCAGGAGAATTCAAGCATCAGAAAAATATGGAAAAATGATAAATAGAATCTGTGGAATTTTCTCTTAATTGTAGGATGAATAGACTTATTCAATAAGATGATTTAGTAATTTTGATTGTTAGAAGTAGAACGGACCAATTAGAATTAAGATAAGAGTAGTCTTGTATGTAAGGTCTGTGTAGCACTCTATATAAACTGCTTGTGAGCAATTTATACTGTAATTGAAGTCAGTTTCTGGAAAACTCTAGAGTTCTATTATTCAATATTATCTTTAGGTAGAAGAGTTCAAATTGAACTTTACTTCCTATTAAGGAATGCCATGTGTGAAGTCATGTTGGAATTTAATTCTTCTTCTTCATGAAAGGTGATATATGGACACAAGGAGAACCACACAATTTTCTTCTCTTTAAGGAAAATAAAACATGATATAGAAAGAGGAAAAGAAGATAAAAATCTTCCCCTTGGCTAAAGAGAATACACGTGAAGAAGAGAAGAAAAAGGGCTAAGAAGTCATCATGCTTTACAAAATATTTACACAAGATAACATGAAAGGAAGAAAATCTTCTCTTCCTTCCTTGTAGACCACATGAAAATGGAGAAAGAAGGAGAAGTTTCATGACTTGTACAAGTGGAGGGACACTTGTAAAGAAGGCATCATGACTTAGGAGATTTTTGCATAAAGTAAAAGATATTTAAAAGATTAATTATGAGTTTAGTTAAGATGGAATGGAATAAGAAGAAACTAAGTTATGATGGAACCAGATGAGAGTAACTAGCTAGGAGGGGCAATTATGTCCTTAAATATTTTATTATTTTCCAAACTCTATATAAAGGGAAGTGGGCCTTAAGTGGAAGTCATTTTCAAGACTTCCTTTCTACCAACTTCACGTGAATCACTCTTCTCCCACCTCTTTCATTTTACTTTCATCATTTCATTTTCAAAGCATAAAGAGGCCCCACTTCCTTGAAGAATCACGTGTAGAAGCTAGTACCATTAGGAAGAGATAGACAAGCTTCATAAGAGGTTATAAGGTATGTATAGGGAAGCTTTATGATAAAGATAGTTTAAGTGTTGTTTGTGTTTGAATAAGTGTTTGAAGCTATGTGAAATATGACTTGTATCTGAGTAATTATTGGATTTAAAGTTATAGTTACATGATTGAGTGCTTGAATGAGGTTTTATGTGTTGTTGAGTGTTTCTATGAATCTCTGTACATGGATGATATGTTGTGTTTTGTACATGAGTAATAAGCTTAGTTCTGTACATAATTTATGTTGATTCTCTAAGTAAATCATGTGAGACAATGATTGGAAGATTTATATTGAATATCTGAGTTTATGAAAAGAATGAGATATGCATAAGTGAATCAGTCTCATGTGTCTCATAAGAGTTGCCTCAGAGTGGAGGTGTGTATAAGAGTTGCCTCAGAGAGGAGGTGTGTATAAGAGTTTCCTCAGAGAGGAGGTGTGTCAGATAGCTGCAGGAACTAAATTCAAGCGTTCAGACAAGAGGAGTCTGAGCTGGGGGTGACTCTTGTGGTGGGGAAATCACGCCACCCATGATAATTACATGAAGTGTGGGTGAGAATCCTGTGCAACACCAGGGGATCCTGACTGATCGTTTCAGTTCTGTGCCACTGGGATGAGGCTATCTTGACAGTTGGTACCACATAATAAGAGTTTAAGAGAATCATGCATCATGATAAGAGTCTAAGAGAATCATACGTCATATAGAAATTTTGAGGATGTTGTTATAAATATCTGCATATTGAATATATTCTGTTGCTTAAATTATGTTTATCATAAACTTACCCTGTATTTTGTGTCTGTGGTTGACACCTGCTATGACCTCGATTTTATTCGGGCGAGCAGATGATCAACAAAGAGAGAGACCCCTAGTTGTTTACAAGAAGAGGATTTTGTTTGAAGATGATATGTTTGAAGATGTATTCTTTTGTTACAAAATGTTTTGAATTAGTTGTACTATGTAATAGAACCAGTGTCAGTTTGTAATCTTATTATATATTACTTCAAATTTATAAATATTACTCAGTAATGAAATTTCCTTGGAGTATCAGTTATTGGCAAAATTTTGTTATATTCAATTGAGTGCTTTTAAGAAAATTTACAAGAATTTTCATTAAAAATCAATAATAACAAGATGGTAAATTGAGGCGTTACAATTGTTACATCCTGAAATTTTTTAGGATAATACCTAGAGCATCTTCCATCTTTCATACAGGGTGATGATCTATTTGCTAAACCACAAGGGCCATGAATCATATGACTTTACTAAATTGTGCAACTCTTTATGTTGTTGTTCACATGGTATTTCAGTTGAGATGATTTTGTCTATATCATCGAGAGTTGGGTATTTGCATTATGGATTTAGAAATAAAAGCAAGTGTGTATGTGGCAACCCACACTTCTAAAACTCAATTGTATACATATCTTAAAAATAATAGAAACCAAAAACAATAGTTACAAATGAAAATGGAATGAACAAATAATAAATATTTACATGATATTTAAATAAAATTGATACATGACTTACATGCAACAACTTTACCCAAGACATGTCTCTTTGACAAATCAGTTAAAAGTTCAAGTTTAATTTTGAATACTCTTGCCACAATTTTAGGCCTATTAGAGGCTTTCAAATGCAAAGGGCCAAGTAATCTTTTTTATTTTAGGCCAACATGGATTACATGTGAATGTAATAATTGGATCAAGAAAACCAACATGGCTACAAATAGTCATTCCATCAAAGTACAACTAGTCTATGTATCTGGGACCACCAACAAATGTAGAAGGCAATATGACTTTTTTCCCTTATTTGAACTATCAATATGATCATCGATGTTTGAAGTACCTAAATTGTAGAACTTGTCTACCCTTAGCTTTGATTGGTTTTTTCTTATAAAAGACAATCTCTCTAACTCTAGCATGGTATAACCATCCATAGAAAATTGTTGGAGAAATCTTCTGGAACCCAGTAAAGTCTATGTCTCATTTTATGGCTTAGAGGAATATGTGTAGATCGATGGAAGACATCTTGCCTATAACCACTTTCCTCATAGAGGAATAAGAGAGGATATTGAAATCCCAAATAACTTGTATGCAGTTCGTCAATTCTTTGTAATTCACCACTTTGTGTTTCCATAGTTATATCTCTAGGTGAAGTAGTGTCAGCATCATCAATAATAAGAGCAACTATTTCATACATGATAGGTATGTTGTAGATTCTACCATCTATCTTTCTATCAGATATGAGGTTTAGCTTTAGATCATGCATAGGTCCATCCTTGAATCTCTCTCTAGCCATCCTAAAGGACTTAGTGTATGCGTGTGTGTGTGTGTGTGTGTGTGTTATGCTCATGTAGCATGGCAGCTAATTTTACAATAATTTCTAGAATAATATGACTTTGGTTGTTGTAAAAATTGGACAAAAATAGTTAGATGCATTTATAAATAAGTGAATATAAGAACAATATATTAATTTTCAGGGACAATTAATTATATTGTTGATGTACCTTATTGTTTTCATCCTATTTTGCACTTCATTTTTTGTACCATATACGTAAATTTGCACATACTTTGGATGTTGTCTTGGAAAAGGCAACAAGCTACTTATTTTGTGACAATATTGTCCCTATATCCTAATAGTAGGTGATCCTCTACCATTATTAATGCACTTATCAATCTTAGCTCCAGGAGATATGAATTCAAATATCATGTTGTACACTCGAATATATTGTTGAAATTTCTTGCTTTCATTAGATCTACTGTCAAATAAAAGATGCTCAAGTGCAACTGGTGGTTTTTTAGTAGTGGTAGGTGAACTTTTCTGTCACCGCAACAAAGATGAAATCTAGGAGTTGTTGTGTTCATATGCCTACGCATTCTTTCATGATACCAGATACATGTTTGGCAATATTGACATTGCATAATTGGATTACCAATATCAAAGTATCCTACAAAGTACATAAAAAACAAATTATGAGGTAAAAGAAATCTTAGTAAAATCATCTTTATAAATATTGTACCTTGAGCAAGACTTGCAGCTGGATTGACATTGGCATTGATAGATAAATCCTCATCATCTGAACTTGAGCTACCTTCTGAAGGAAACTCTAATAAAATAAACAAATAATATCAGTATATCAAAATATTAAAGCTAATAAACTTTGAAATTTATTTTTTAATAATCATAGCATCTTTAAGTACGAAATTCATAGATACACAAAGATAAAAACTTTAATTACTAACAATTTGGTCTAAAAGAGAAGAATAATGGTTGTTTTGGAGTGGTGATTTTCCATGATCTCCACATTTGTTTCTCAATTGAACTCTAGGAGTTGTGGCACTTTGATACTCTAGTTGGTGAATTGCTAGTAGCAAGCTCATTGACCTCATTAAATCTGGACAATGGATTTACACCTATCCCACTAACTCCAATTATGATGTTCATTCTAAAGAAAGAATTGTGACTTGTACCCGGTTGAGTATGGATATCATTGAAATCATAAGTGGACTGGTTTTCCTGATTAAGTATCTCACATGTGATGCTAGACAACGCAATGCACTTGCTTGTTGTTTCGAAACGTAAGTGTTTAGAATGATGCAAATACTTTGTCTATTTCCAAACTTATTGTGCATGACTCTCTTTCTTTTCAACTCTGCTTAAGCAATAACAACATTTTTGCGCAAATTTTGTTCCCTTTCCATGCTACTATAGAAACTTTAACATTACAATTGTCAACTTCAAATTGGTTTGCTATGGATTTGAACAAAGATCATTGATGTATCTGTAATATCAAATGTACATGACAATTATAACATGAATTTTTTTTCAAGTTGAAGGAAATAAACATTTTGAATTAAAACGTTACCATGAATTTTAGCCAACTTGCTATATAAAATAACTTTGATCTAGTCACTCACTGGATATCATATTTTGCATTTTTGTTTTACATTAGGCCAAAATAAAATGAGTATGATTTTTATATAGCAGATACCTAAATGATTCATTTACTAGATATAGGAGTCTGGTACTTAAACTATTCCTTTCATAGAAAGCCTTAATTCAACGGACTATGCAAAGACAAGGTAGTACAATATATATCAGTGAACAAAATTGAATAAAACTATACCATAAGGTAAAAGATTGGAATAAATAAATAAGTGTAGTTACATTAAGGGACTTAAGAAGTAAAGTCCAATTAATAACTTGTTTTTTGTTCAATTTTGTGATAGATTCCAACTAATAATTTTGTCAAAGTACACCAAAAATAGGATGAAATTAGAGCTATAAAAATAGAGGAAGGTTTTGAATGCTACTTTCATGTTTTTAAGGCTACTGATTTTCAAAAATTGGCTATCTATATTGGTCTAGATAGTAGAATTATCACATGCTGCTAGAACTTACTCTGTTGGTTGAAAATTTTATCTATCATAAAGGATGATGTACCATTGGGATAATAAAGTTGGAAATGGTTGGTTGTATAGAATAACATTTTGTTTTTTGGATTGTTTTGTTATGCATAGTTCCAAAACTTTAAATTTTAAGAAATATGGAGAAGGATATATGCACATTTTGATAACGATGGTAACATCCATAATTAAACTAAAACAAAAAACTCAATACATAAAGGAATTCATTTAAAGTTTATGCAATGAAAATGGAATAAAGAAAAAAGTGTACTTACATATTAAGGGACTTAAGCAACAGAGTCCAATTAATACCTTGATATTTGTCCAACTTTGTGAAAGATTCTAACTGACAATTCTGTCAAAGTACACCAAAAATAGTTTGCTTTTTAACATAATAACATCTTCTATCTCATGATATCTCGCTCACTCCATGGAGCCACAACAACGACCTGAGATGCAGATCAATTAAAGAGAGCTCAAACCAAGCATGAACAATAGAAGTTTTCTAAAACAACCATAAAGCACTTCCCATGCTACATACAAATTGTTTGCATAATAGACATATGAACTACTATTAGTTGTGAAACATACATTACATTTTGTTAGAATAATTCGGCCTTTAAAGGAGTAACATTACCAAACTCTACTCCAAAATATGTAACCCTTCATTAAATCTGTTTTTCATTGATAGGTCCATCCTTAAATATGCCTTGGAAGATGCTTCAACCATAATATCTAGTAAGATAGTTGATAAGTAGGACCTAATATGAGTGGAATTGTTATAGTCATCATAGCATAATAACTGAATATATGTATACTTTGGGACTCAGAACTTGTGTTCCTTGCAATAAAGCACCATAATTTAATAGTGGAAACACTTAAAAGTTGCAACTATGAAATATGAGTTGTAGAATTAAAAATTTCTTAATGTTGAAGGATAATAGAATTCAATTATAAAGCATGATTGCTAATAGTTCCTAAATGAGGTTGACAATATTAAACTTAAAATTAATCACAAAAGAACTTAGATTAAGCAAGACTATTGGAATTCAATATGCACTATACAAGTTAGTATAAATATGCAGTCCCTACAAATGAATTATTAGCGAGAACAATTGTCTAACAGTAACAAAATACAAAAGCTATATTGGAAACTCTATATTAATATGCTAGAAGGCCAAAAAAATCAATGCTAGGTAACAATTTTCTGGCCTAAATTACATTACTTGTATAAAGTAACAAGATTTGAGAAGTAATCCTTAAGTTATTTCTATGTGTTTTAAGAGATTGAAATGATGAGATTCCAGCTTGAATATCAGACAACCCTTAAGTGTAAGGTAGATTCCCTTTTCATTTAGTCAAGACAAAGAAACTAACACATACTTTCCAAAATATAATCAATTTAAAACAATAGAAAAGTTTGTCTAGTTTAATTCACTTTCCGATTTTCTGTTACTTTGTTCTCTATTTTTTATTTCTAACTAACCCTCATTCATTTACTTTTGTATCTCCACAAAATTAAAGCATGGGTCTAAAAAAAAATACCAATATAAAGTGCAATTTGATTGGTGTTGTGTACTCGACAAGTGCACCGATCGCTCAAGTAATAAAGTGATAAGAGAGTTATCATCCCACGAGGATTGTTTGACCAATTAAATCATAAATCATATCGATAGGTCGGATGACAAAAGATACGAGAGAAATGTGTGTGGACAAGTAAATGTAAAAGTTAAATATAAGCATAAAGTATATACACAAGATGGAGGATGGTTGTACCAAACGTAAGCTAATGTAGTTAGGGAGACCCACACCTCATGCTCCTGACATTCTTACATGGATTGTTTACAACATTCATCTACACTAGCTACTCAATCATGCATCCTCATTCATTAATAGTTAAGCCCTAATCCCTTAGTGACATTAACCCTTTAACCCTTTTTAATACCCTAATCCCTTAGTGATATTTATTAGGTTAAGCATTAAGTGATGCACTAGAAAGGATTGCAAGCCTACATCCCTATCCCTAGGTAATGTAGAACAAGTCACCACACTTGATTCCAAGACTAGAGCCCCAATATCCCTATTGTGAACCCTAGCTCTAAGCTCTTACCTAGATTGATCAGGTCTAAGAAAGAGATGAAGAGATTCTAGCAAAGTGTAATGAAATAACATAGCATAAAGGAATAATGACATTCAATCCATTCCAAATGAGATTTACATAAAGTGTTTGCCTAACTACAAAAGAAACTAGCCAAACCTAGATATGGATGGCCTTGGTACAACAAAAAGAAGCATGCTTGATGATATGTACAAAGGAAGAAGAGGAAGGGAAGAGGGAAGAACCCTCTTCCCCTCACACCCAAACCTTAGCTCAACTCCCAAGCCTTCTTTCTCCTCCTTTGGTGATGATTTTCGTCCAAAAGCTCCTCTCCAATGCTGAGGCTTCGGTTATTTATAGTATAGCCCGTGAAATCTCTATTTTGCCCTCATTATGCAGACTCTGCGACCTGTGGCGCTCCTGGCATGAGCACGACGCTCATGGCGCCAACATCCAGAAGGAACTGCGCTCCTGGCGCGGGGACGGCGCTGATGGCACAGGCTGGAGAAGCTGTGGCGCGAGCCTGGCGCTCCGGGCGCCAGATTCCAGAGATGCTGGCGCTCCTGGCGCGAGCCTGGCACTGATGGCGCGGGATCTTCTGTTTTGCATAATTCTTAGCTAATTCACCTGCTATTCATTCAATCTTGACCAAAATACCTCATTGAAGCATATAAGTTACATTCACACCAATTGGAAGCTATTTATCATCTAAAATGATGCATTTAACGACCTAATTAAGCTTGGAAAGCATCATGGGCTAGACACATATCAATTGGCCATTAACATATGAATAAATTTATTGATAAAGATTTAGTTTTTCCTGAATGCAAAAACAAATTGAAGACAATAGAGAAATAGTATTAAAAAATGTATTCTACCACCGAAAGGCCCAATGTAAACACTCTAATTTTTAATTCATGGAGAAAGAAGGATGCTAACTTAAAAAAATAAAATAAAATTTATGAGCAAACCCATTTGAATGTCAAGAATCTGAAACTTGGTCTCAAGAGTTGTATTGCCTTCTAGACTTGAAGAAAATAAATCTTAGAATCTGACTTGTGTAACATATAGAATCAAAAAATAAGAAAAATAGATAAATGTTCTGATGGAGGTCTTGCAAGCTAAAGGTCTAGAAGGAGAACTTGAAGCACTTCTTTTGGTGAGTTTTAAAGGACCCATGGCAAAAGCTAGAACTCAAGCCTTTCAAGACCACATCAAAACTAACTTTTATCTTTTAGACAAGCATGAAGAAGCACAACAACTTAGTATAAACACAGAACAGGTCATGTCTGTTGTAATAGATTACCATCTATCTGTAATAAATTACTAAGGCACTTGTAAAATAGTTTCTAACTTTGGTTCATTGAATACAATTCTCAAAATTGTTGTGAGAGTTTCTCTCAAGTTCTTGTGCAAGAACCTCTTGTTTCTTATAACCTCTTGTTTCTTATCAATGGCTTCATGCTATTGTGACGATTCTTCCTAGGCTTTTTGGAGAGCTTCTCCATGGTGTCATCCACCTTCATCTCTTACCTTTCTTACATATTTCATTGTTGCAATTAAAAGCTTCCAACTAGCTACAATTTCACGTGAAGTTGGACAACTTGTGTGCTCTTGAAGTTTCTTGAAGAGTGGGTTTCAATGCAAGGTAAATTTGGGAAATTCAATGGCTATTGGGTTCAGCCATACATCATGTGGTATCTAGAGCCTAATCCTTGTGGAATTCTTATTCAAGTTTAGTTTTTAGAACTTCTTCAAAGGTAAAAAACTGCACCATTTGAAAATCATAAAAATCCATTTCAATTCCTGGCGTTCTTGTTATTTTCGTGTGAATCTTGGTGGGTTGGCTTTGTGATTTGTTCCGCCACCTACCCTAGTAGTTTTCTTCAAGTTTCTTGTTAAATTCTTGTCTTCTTGTTCTTCATGTTCTTCATGTTCTTCATGTGTTCTTGATATTTTTCTAATTCTCTAGTCTTGATTCTTGTCAATTTTTGTTAGCAGTGTTTTTGTGTTGTATGACTACTTGTTTTGATTCTAATCTCATACCTAAACTGAACTGAGTTGTTAGAAAAAATTTTTACAATTGTTATGCATAGTTTTAGTGATTCATTGATTTTCTTATGAATTCTTGAACTTGTGCAAAAGAAAAACAAAAGCTTACAAAAAAAATTTGTGAAAGAAATAATCAAATGCAAAAGAAAAACCAATAGGTACAGCCAATGAATTTGTTGATTGGTGGCTGGAAAATTAAAAATAATAATAGAATTTAGAAGCAGGGCAAAATTACAAAAGCTACAGGTTCAAATTTTCTTTGAACCTCAAAATTAAGTGAACTTGTATGACATGCAAATTGATGAAATTTGACTTCTAACAATTGAATTTGATTGGTATATCCTCCTTGTGCAGTTTGGTACAACCAATATATCCTTGAGTTGTCTCATTAAATTCCAATTAGAGTTGTGTTTTTCTCAAATTTTTGCTTTTGTCGCTTGTCTCTTAAAAATTCCAAAGTTTTGTCTTAAAGTTTTCTTATTCTTGGACTCTTGAGTCTAGCCTAAAATTGTTTCCTATTTCACTATAGTAAAGAAGCTTGATTTGATTAGAAGTTTTTGCTTAAGAACTATAGAGAGGAACAAGAGTGGAAAAAGGCAAGAGAGAACATTATAGAAAGAGCCTATATAGAGTGTGCATATACGAGTGAGAGTGACAAACACTCAAAGAGTTGTGAGAAATTTCTTATATACTTGTGTTTTTGCTAACCTTTTCTTTTGAAGGATGAGATCAACAGGAGATTAGGCTTTGTCACCTAGGACCTCTAGGTTGATGAAAGCCATGACAAAACAAATGGAAGACTTGAAAACCAAAATGGATGCAAGATTTGAGGAGTTACAAAGGGATACTCAAAGAATGAGTAATCCTATTGGAAATGTGGTTGGAGAGGCTCATGGTAATAGGAGGGAGAGTGACTATGCATCCTCTCATGGAGGAAATTATGAAGATGAAAGGAAAGAGAAGGAGGATTGGAGAGAAAATAATAGAAGATAAAATAATCATAGAAGAGAAAATCATAGGAGACACCATCCTAGGAGGCAAAATAGAGATGAAGAATATTGGAGGGTGAGGAGAGAAGAAAGAGAAGGGAGGAATGGAGGATTGAGTGGAGTAAAAATAAAAACTTCAAAGTCCCTTGGCAATAATGATCCCGAAGATTACTTTGAGTGGGAGATGAAAGGAGAACAAATTTTCTCGTGCCAACAATTTGAGGAAGAAAAGAAAGTGACTATAGCAACTCTAGAATTTGGTGGCTATGCTTTGGTGTGGTGGAACCAAATTCAAATGGACATAGGGAGGTTGAGGAGACAAAGTGTAAATTGTTGGGATGACTTGAAGGCATGCTTGAGAGGAATATTTGTTCCCACTTATTATGCAAGAGAAGTCCACAACAAGCTCCAAAGACATTTCCAAGACTACAAGAGTGTTGATGACTACTATAAGGAAATGGAATTGATGATGATAAAGGTTGAAATTGTGGAGAACCAAGAAGCAACCATGACTAGGTTCCTTCATGGCTTGAATAGAGAAATTCAAGATGTGATGGAGCTACATTCTTATGCTATAATTGAGGAGTTAGTCCACAAATTTCAAAGGGTGGAACAACAACTAAAAAGGAGAAAAGCTTCCTTCTCCAAGATCAATGAGACTGCAAGTTCCAACTAGAAAGACAAGACTAGAAGGGAGGTTTCTCAAGTGAAAAATAAAGATGAAAAGGTGGAAAGCTCAAGCAAAAAAATTGTGGATCCAACTCCAACAAGATCAAGCAATATCAAGTGTTTTAAGTGTCTTGGCAAGGGTCACATTGCTTCCCAATGTCCCAACAAGAGAACTATGATTTTGCTTGAGGATGGAGGCATAAAGAGTGAGTCTTCAAGTGACTCAAATAGTTTTTCAAGTGAACAAGAAGAAGAAGAAGAACTCACACTAGTGGAGGCCAAGGAGGGTGATCTTTTGATGGTAAGGAGAATGTTGAGCAATTTTTATCTAGAAAAGAGGAGACTCAAAGAGGAAATATTTTTCACACAAGGTGTTTAGTTGAAAAGAAAGTGTACTCACTTATCATTGATAGTGGGAGCTTCACCAATGTGGCTAGTACAAGATTTGTGGAGAAATTACACTTGCCAACCACAAAGCATCCAAAGCCATACAAGCTACAATGACTTAGTGAAAGTGGAGAAGCAGTGGTAAATTCTCAAGTGTTCATTCCTTTTTCTATTAATTCTTGTAATGATAAGGTTCTTTGTGATATTGTACCTATGGAGGCTAATCATATCCTTCTTGGTAGGCCATGGCAATATGATAGAAAAGTCATACACAATTACATGGAGAACACTTGAGTTTGAGCACTTAGGCAATAAAATTATTTTGAGGCCTTTAACTCCTAGACAAGTGTGTGAGGATCAAGTGAGGATGAAAGAAAAGAGAATTCAAGAGTTGAAAAAAAATTTTACACTTGAAAAAAAAATTTGCACACAAAAAGGCAAAAAAAGTGAGCTACCAAAGAGAAAAACTAGTGAGAAGAAAAGAAAAGAGAAAGAAAATGAGAACAAGAAAATTCATGAGATTAATGAGAGTTTGTTCTTGAGTGAAAAGGAAATCAAAAGAGTGTTATTGGTACAACAACCTCTTTATTATATGCTTCCTAACTCTCTTTGCTTACATGTTGAAAAAGAAGAAGAAAAATTGCCCAAAGCTATGCAATCTCTTTTGGAGGAATATGAAGATGTCTTTCCAAAGGACATACCTAATGGCTTGTCTCCTTTGAGAGGCATAGAACATCAAATTGATTTGATTCCAGGTTGTTCACTCCCTAATAGGCTAGCAAATAAGACTTCCCCCATGGAAGCAAAGGAGATCCAAACACAAGTGGAAAAACTACTTGACAAAGGGTGGATCCGTAAGAGCATGAGCCCTTGTGCCATGCCTATTATTCTTGTCCCTGAGAAGGAGGGAACTTGGAGAATGTGCATGGATTGTAGGGCAATAAAAAACATCACCATAAGGTATAGACATCCCATCTCTAGACTTAATGATCTTTTAGATGAATTGCATGATACTACTATTTTCTCTAAAATTGATCTTAAGAGTGGTTATCATCAAATAAGGATGAGGAAATGGGATGAACGGAAAACGACTTTCAAAACAAAATTTGGACTTTATGAATGGTTAGTTATGCCTTTTGGTTTGACTAATGCGCCAAGTACCTTTATCAGACTTATGAATCATGTTCTTAGACACTTATAGGCAAGTTTGTGGTAGTGTACTTTGATGACATTCTTGTTTGTAGTGCCAATTTAAATCATCATTTGATGCATGTTACAAGTGTCTTGGAGGTGCTTAGGAAGGAAACCTTGTATGGAGCAATTGATAAATGTTCCTTTTGCACTTCACAAGTTGTGTTTCTAGGTTTTGTAGTAGGTTCTCAAGGAGTCCAAGTGGATCAAGAGAAAGTGAAAGCCATCATGGAGTGGCCAACACCAAAAGGTGTGAAGGATGTGAGAAGCTTTCATGGTTTAGCTAGCTTTTATAGGAGATTTGTCAAGGACTTTAGTAACATTGCTTCTCCTTTGAATGAATTGATGAAGAAAACCGTGAGTTTTTCTTGGAAGCAAGAACATGAAATTGCTTTCCAAACATTGAAGGATAAGTTGTCTCATGCACCTATTCTTGCATTACCTAATTTTAATGCTTCCTTTGAATTGGAATGTGATGCATCTAATGTGGGCGTGGGGGGGTTTTAATTCAAGATAAACATCCTATTGCTTATTTTAGTGAGAAATTGAAAGGTGCATGTTTGAACTATTCCACTTATGATAAAGAATTGTGTAACGACCTAAATTTTATGCTGATTCTTATTAATATTATTATTACTTTTATTAAGGTTAAATTTTTAAGAAGCGTATATTAGTAAAAATTTTAAAACATAAAACTTACAAAAGATTTGAAACTAATATATTATACATAGCTACAGTCCTTATTACAAAAGTCAATATTATACAGGTACAATATTTTCCATACTCCAGTCTAATTCATATCTTTCTTCATACATCACCACTAATCCAGAGCATCAAGGAAACTGACCATTGTTGCCATCTAAAACAAATGAAACAAATCTAGTGAGAAATAACAATTTCTCGGTAGGCAAAGCTAAACCACTGAATACGTTAATATGTTAGTAAATCATCAATATATTCAAACAAAATCCATAAAATTATGCAAACTATATGAATGCATGAAATGAACTATCCCAAGGTGCAAATGACCTCTACATATCGTACTGTATGTAGCTACACCTCGTACTGGATGTAGACGCTGCGATTGTCTTACGCAAACATGCATGAATTATGCCATATATTTGCACCTGGGTACTACATATCGTACTATATGTAATATTAGATTCTGTTTCACAAAATCTCGCACTGAACTTGGAAACATGAATCAACCTATCATCACATCAATATCCATCCATAATAAAATCCATAAGCAAAATACATATCACCTTATGGAAAAATATTTTTATCATAACATCATACGTATCCAAAAGTATGGTTTAAACAATCATACCTTATTAAAGTAAAAATCATACCAACTTAGGCATGATAATTGAATATCCTCAGGCTATAGAAAATCATGTTAGTAATCTAACTAATAATCCATAATATATCTTTCAAATAATTTTCTAATCCCTTTAAATTTTCACAGTAAAAGATTAAATTCCAGTATGCATTTTTATTTCTCCCTTCACCTACCTCCTCTCTATTCAATCCTCGAAATTGAATCATTCTAGTAATTGAACCATTTATCTACATACCATTCATCTTCTATTCCTAAAAATCAATTCAAAACATTTCTATAAAATATAAACAAACAGCCTAAATACCATCAAAATCCTCTTCAAAAGATCATCAAATGGGCTTCCATATATCACTAATATTTATACTTATAAATCATCACCTATCTTTATGGCTTAAATCAACATATTATCATCAAAGAATAATCTTCAAATGACATGAGATTCAAGCCTAAATGATAACCATAAATCTACCTAATAAAGTATATGAATTATTCTAAACATTTAATTAACTAGAGATTTAAGCTTAGCCTACCTCAAGTAAGTTTGAGTCTTGAAAATGGAATGGAATAATGGCTTCCTTCCTTGGAAAAATCCTCTAAGAGATGAAGCCTTGATATCCTTCTACTAAGCTTGTAAAAATTCTTCTTAAGGTTTCTTGCCTTACACGTGATTTCTTCAAGGTGGTGGGGTTTTTCTTGTTTTAAGCTTTAAAAGGGAAGGATAAAAGTGAAATGAAGGTGATGTGAGGGAGAGAGAGCTTCACGTGAATTAGGTAGGGGTGTCTTGAAAATGGCTTGCACTTATGGTCCCCCCCCCCTTTTTATAGTGTTTAGAAAATGATTTAATATTCAAGGACATTTTTGCCCTTCCTAACTTAATTACCCTCATTTAGTTCCATCCTAACTTAATTTCCTTCATTTATCCCATCCTAACTTAATTACTTCTCATTTCTTTAGATTCTAACTAAGTTCATTATGATTCCTTTACTTTATTAGGAAAAATCTTCAAGATTCATTATGTTACTTACAAGTGTCATTACACTTGTCTTCATCATAAAGCTCCCTTTACAAGTGTCCACTTACTTGGCATATCTTGAAGTTTCTCCCACTTTCTCCATGCTTCTTCATGTGATTGTCCAAGCCATAGGGAAGGAAGACAAATTTTTCTTTCTTTCATGCTATATATGTCATTTGTGGAGATGAAGAAAAATCTAATTTTAATATGGCTTTACACATGGCAGTTTCTTAAAAGGAAGTCAAGTTTGATTTGAATTCTTTTATCTAAAGATAATATTGAATAATAGAACTCTAGAGATTCCTAGAAATTGATCTCAATGACAGTTTAAATTACTCACAAGCAATCTATACAGAGTGCTACATAAATCTTACATACAAGATTGCTCCTATCTTAATTCTGATTGGTCCATACCACTTCTGGCCATAAAAATTACTAAACTATTTTATTAAATAGGTCTATACATTCTTCAATTAAGAGAAAATTCCATAGATTCTATTTATGATTTTTCCATATTTTTCTGATGCTTGAATTCTCTTGAATAAAGTCTCAAAGTTGTTATCTTATAAAATTCATAGAAATTTTATTATAGAGTTTTCTGTCACAAAATATTTTGATACTCTGTCAGCTAAGAGTATTCTGTAATTTCATCAAGTTTCCACAAAATTTCTAAAGATATTTGGGCATTTCTGACCTAAAGGCATTTTGGTAATTTTGTCATTCATCTTAGGGTATTATTGTCATTTTCAAAATGTCCAAGGGTATTTTTATAATTTTCACCTTAAAATATCTAACCAAAATATCCAGGTGTATTTATGTAATTTTCATCTCAAGGGCATTTTTGTAATTTTTGTTTTAAGGGAAGGGTGATATGGTCATTTCTCTTCAACTATATTTTTTATCCAAGTATCATCACACTTCCACAATTCAATTATAAATATGAATGCAAGATATAATTTTGAGGATGTTACAAATTGTATGCTGTAACATCCCAGGCGCTGACAAGGGCGGAGAGTGATCGCCGGTGCAGTGAGGCACGGACAAGGAGCGGCTCCTGGCAGGCTTCCAACGGGAGGGGTACATGAATGAATCGAATACACACCCGAACGAGAGGGATCCAGAGGCTGTGCAGGTATGAGACTGTACAGTTGAGGATAACTTAAAGGATTTAATAGGTACTACCTATACCAACAAGGTGCATCTACTTTTCGGTAGTCCATAACATAAGAACTCCACAGTTAAGCGTGCTTGACTTGGAGCAATCTTGGGATGGGTGACCTCCTAGGAAGTTTCTCAGGAAGTGTGTCAGTGAGGACAAATCACACTGAAAAATCTTGTGTTGGTATGTAAGGACAGTCGTTGATCCTACAAGTGGTCGGGCGTTACATATGCACTTGTTAGAGTCTTGCAAACTTGACAACATTATCTTTTACCTAAGGAATTTGTGATACATAATGATCATGAATCTCTTAAATATTTGAAAAGTCAAGGCAAACTCAACAAGAGACATGCTAAGTGGGTTGAATTCATTGAGCAATTTCCTTATGTAATTAAACACAAGCAAGGAAAGTTGAATGTGGCGGCGGATGCCTTTCCAAGGAGGCATTGTTTGATTTCTATACTTGAAACTAACTTACTTGGTTTTAATCACATAAAGGAGTTGGATTCAAGTGATCATGACTTCTCTAGTATTTTTGCTTTGTGTGAGAATGAGGCTAATCAAGGATATTTTAGACATGATGGTTTCTTGTTCAAGGAAAAGAGACTATGTGTTCCTAAAAGCTCTTTGAGATAACTTTTCATTAGGGAAGCTCATGAGAATAATTTGCTGGGACACTTTGGTGTGGATAAAACTTTAGCTATTTTACATGAACATTTATTTTGGAAAAAAATAAGGCATGATGTGCATAAGCTTGTTTCTCAATGCATTGTTTGTCATAAAGCTAAATCTAGATTAATGCCTCATGGTTTATATACACATTTGCCTATTCCTAACTCCCCTTGGGCTGATATTTCTATGGATTTTGTGTTTGGTCTTCCAAAATCCAAGAGGAGAAAGGATTCTATCTTTGTTGTTGTTGATAAGTTCTCAAAGATGACACACTTCATTCATTGTCACAAGAGTGATGATGCTTGTGAAGTAGCTAATCTATTCTTCAAAGAAGTGGTGAGACTACATGGATTGCCAAGAAACATTGTGAGTGATAGAGACACAAAGTTCTTTAGCCATTTTTGGAAAACATTGTTGGGTAAGCTTGGTACAAAACTCTTGTTTTCATCAACTTGTCAACCACAAACGGATGGTCAAACTGAGGTGGTGAATAGGACCTTGGGTCAACTCCTTAGATGCTACATCAAAGGTGAGTTGAGAACTTGGGAGGAGTGTCTACCTCTTATTGAGTTGCTTACAATAGAGTAGTTCACAAGACTACTTCCTTGTCTCCTTTTGAAATTTTTAATGGCTTTAATTCTTTAACTCCTCTTGATTTATTGCCTTTACCTAATACTTCTTTTATGATTAATCATGATGCTTTGTCTAAAGCTTCTTATGTTAGTAATTTGCATGAACAAGTGAAGGCACATGTGGAGAGAAAGATGAAACAATATGCAAAGCAAGCCAATAAGCACAAGAAGCAAGTGATCTTTAATGAAGGAGATTTGGTTTGACTTCATTTGAGGAATGATAGATTTCCTCATGAAAGGAAATCCAAGCTCCAACCAAGAGGAGATGGACCTTTCAAGATTTTAGAGATGATCAACAACAATGTTTATAAACTTGAATTGCTTAGTGAGTATTGTAAAATATGGGAACACTTCACACTTAACCAAGAGGGGGGTGAATTGGTTAGGCTTGGTAATTTAAAATTTTCTTGAACAAAATCAGAGTTTTTCCCTTTGGATCTTTATCACTTGTAAAACCAAGAACTTTTATTCAATCTAATTCTCAGTCCAAGATATGCAATAGCTCAAGAACATGGTTGATATCTAGTACATACAATCAAGAATAATAGAATCTGATTAATATAGATGAAATAAACAACACACAAGATTTATACTGGTTCACTTCAAACGCTATGAAGCTACATCCAGTTTTCTTCCACTCAACACTAGAATGGAGTTCCACTATTGCAATTTTCAGTTCTTACAAGTTTTACAAAGTCTCTATTTATTAACCGTAGACAAAGTTCAGAAATCTAAAACACTATTAGATTCTTAGAGACAACCCACTGAGAACACTACTCAGTTTATCCCCTAGAGAAACTTTATCTCTAGATTACAAGCAAGAAACGCAATTACAATAGATAAACAAACACAGAATTCAAAACAGAATTACAACTTCAAAGATTCAGGAAAGAAGTCACCTGATGATCCAATGAATGATATGCATATGAATGATTTCACCAGGTTGAAGAATGAATACAAACTCAGAACATCACTTCCCTCAAGCTTTGAAAAAGAACTTCTTGCCTCACTAATCACTTAACAACCCATAAGAGTTTTGTGAATGCAAGAACTCAATGAACTCAGAAAAACCACTAAGAGAATGTTTTGAAAGCCTTAGAATGCTCAGAATATGAATTAATCAAGTTAATAAAACAGCTGAGCAAACATTCTATTTATAATAAATTTTCTAACCGTCAGTAATCAATTAAATACGCTCATGTAATCGATTACATACACTCCTGTAATCGATTAAACCATTCAAAACATTTCTGGGTATGAGCAACAAACAAAACAATCGATTATTCTGTCTTGTAATTGATTAAACCAGAAAGTTGCACAATTATGATTGTACTGTGTAATCGATTACAAACTTTGATAATCGATTAAACCAGGAAACAGTATAAAAATGTTTGAACTATGTAATCGATTACTTTAATTGGTAATCGATTAAACCAGGAAACAACATAAAATGTTTTGAACTATGTAATCGATTACAGCTGGTTGGTAATCAATTAAACAATTCATCAAGGTTGTTTATAAGTAATCTAAGGTAAAATAATCGATTATTCCGATATGTAATCGATTACTTTGTTCTTAAACAGATTTCCAGAAAACACCAAGAACAAAATAATCGATTCTTTTCTTGATATAATTGATTAATCCAGTATGAAATATTATTTTTCCAAAAACTCTTGATTTATTTCAAAACTTTAAACAAACTATCAATGCCTTGTGAATTCTATTTCTCAAACTAATTGACTTGATGAATGATATGAATGCAATGTAATTGGATCACCAGAAACTCTTCTTCCTTTTACATTTGATAACAAGTTGTTCTTCAATGCTTCAAGGCATGTTGAAAGTTCAAAACCTTCCTTCTTGAATCAATCTATGCTTTGTGCTTCAAGAAGCTCCCCCTAATTCAATAATCTCCCCCTTTTTGGCTTTAAACATGCCAATTTTTTAATTGAATAGCATTGGGTCTTGTGATTAATTGAAGGAACTAGTAACACATTTATCTAAGCTTTTTCACCCCTGAAAAATTCAATTCCTTTGCAAGAACAAGTGTTAAAAGCATCTGTGATTAACTTAGCATTCATTCATAAGACATATTTTCTTAATGCAACCAATCTGAGCAGTTAACTCCCCATAAATATCTCAAATTATGTAGACCAAATTTCAGTGTAAAAAACGCACAAAAAACAGGGGCAAACAGAGGTATATGCAAGGCATGGCTTAATTCAATTTTTCTCCCCCTATTTGGCTTTTTAAAGTCAAAAAATGCATGGCACAACGGATTTAAGTTAAGAGAAACACAATACTTCATTAATATTCAAGAAAATTTACATAACAAGGCTTTAAAAAATAAAAAAAAAACAGAGTACATGAAGCAAAGAAAATTAAGACTCTAAAAGTCTTCAAAATCATCCATCCTAAGAGTTGCTTCAATGTCATCTAGCCTAGCATTGATTTCTCTAAAAGAGCCTTGAGTTTCAGCTCTGAAATCATGGTGCATTTGAAGTAGCCCATCCATCTTGGCTAGCATGAGAGATTCAAATTTTGTGTGAAGAGGCTGTTGAGAATCCTCTTCTACTTCTTCTTCAGAATCAGGCACTTGTTGGCCTTCATCTTCAGCAGCAGGAGGAGGTACTTGCTGTTGATGCCCAGCCATCACCCAGCCATCAGGTGTCTTGGTCAATCCAAGCTTTGTCAAGTGCTTTTCTTGGATAAGGCTGTTTGAGGAGTTAGTGTTGTCCACCACTTCATTAGAAACATCAATCTTAAAGTGATCAATGAATCTAGAGATCAGAATGGGATAAGGGAAAGGATAGTTAACAAGCCTTTTTGCTTTTAACATTATCTCTTGAAAGATAATGACCCAATTCATGGGAATGAAGTTTGTTAGACCATACATCAATTGTGGGTCTTCATCTGTGGCTTGGGCATGGTTTGTTGCCCTTGGAGTTAAAACATATGTAATAAGGTAGTGAATGAGTCTGTTTTTTGGTGCCATAGGACCAGTACTCAATCTATTCCTAATGGGCATTGTAGGATCAGTGAGCATTTCCCTATAGACTCCTATTTTAGTATATCCATTTGGGTTTTCTTCAAACTTTCTCTCCCCTTGACACTCTACCCCAGCAATTGACTCCTACAATTCAGGAGCAATTGACCTTAACCAAGTCAGGGTAGTAAGTACCCTTCATCTCAACAAATTTCCTAAGGCCTTGTTCTTCTAGAAAGGCTGGAAATGTGAAACCTTCTTTGGTAAACCAATCTAGGTTCAGGTATTTGGGTGAACTAATGGGTTTGTGGGCATTGAATTGAAGATAGTGCATTTTATCAGACTCTTTATTGAACCAAAGGCTCAATCTATCTGGTGGTGGTTGTGGGTTTGAGGAAGACTACCCTACCTTACGTTTCCCAGTCCTAGCACGTTTGGGTGTAGACATGTTTGACAAAGATTGAAACACACATAGAGGGTTGAGGACACAAAAGCTCAGACAGAAATTAAAGTAAGAAAGAATAAGGTTGGTGCAAGGTTATAGATTGACACAAGGCCACTATTTATAGATAAAAATCACTCACTAACGTTCAGATTATTCAAAAATATACCTGTTAGAGATAGTTAATGCAAGTTAATGATGATTTAGATGCTTAATGCATTGGATAGGGCAGTTACAAAACCCAAAAAAACTGTTAGAATTCACATAACAACTTAAATAATCGATTAAAAACTTAAGTAATCGATTATTTCAGACAACCTGATAACAAATTTTGCATAGTGTAATCGATTATTCCGTAGGGTAATCGATTACATTGAAAATTTCCAGAGGTTGAAGATAAGTTGTAATCGATTATATGAGGCATTAATCGATTATATTGATCATAATAACCATTCATCTGGATATCAGAGCTTATTTAATCGATTTTCCCGTGTGGTAATCGATTATTCCAGAAAGACCAATATTTCCAAGCTTAATTGTAATTGATTACAAGTTAGCAGTAATCAATTATTCCAGTGACACACACAGTTATAAAATGGTTTTGGATCTAAGTAATCGATTATTCCGTTGTGTAATCGATTATTCCAGGAACAGATAATTTCTGACATATGAAGAATAATCGATTACCAAACCAATGTAATCGATTACTTGAGCACAACTTGCACACAGAATGTGATTTCTAATGATTTTAATCAATTAACCTGTGGTGTAATCGATTATTGCAGTAATTTTATGAAAAACAGAGCATTTTTACAACTTGATACGAATTTTCAATCATACAATGATAAATGTGGCATTGAGGCTTTAATTTGTCATGAGAAGCATACGTTAAACAAGTTAGTGTATGTTGTTTTCATCAAGAATGCCTAGCATGTTTCTAAGTGCATAAAATCTATCCTTTGGCAATGGTTTAGTGAATATATCAGCAAGTTGATTATTGGTATCAATGAACTCAACCTTGATGTTACCTTTTTGCACATGATCTCTTATGAAATGATGTCTAATTTCAATGTGTTTGGTCATTGAGTGCATGACATGATTCTTTGAAATGTTTATTGCACTTGTGTTGTCACAAAGTAGTGGTATCTCCTTAAGATCAACTCCATAATCTTGCAATTGTTGCTTGAGCCATAGACTTTGTGTATAGCAACTCCCAGTTGAGATGTATTCATCTTCAACAATTGACAAAACCACACAAGCTTTTTTCTTGCAATGCCATGAAATAAGTGAGCTTCCGAGAAGATGACAAGTTCCACTTGTGCTTTTTCTATCAAGTTTACATCCTACAAAATCAGAATCAGAATATTCAATAATATTTATTGATGCACCTTTAGGATACCATAGCCCAACTTTGGGTGTTGCTTTGAGATATTTAATGATCCTCTTGACTGTTGTAAGGTGAGACTCTTTTGGATTTGCTTGGTATCTTGCACACAAGCAAACACTTAGCATGATATCCGGTCTACTAGCAATGATGTTGTCTAGTGAGAGGTCTCTTATAGTTCTCCATTCTTTAGGCCTTTGGTTAGGTGTTGATGAACCTTTTTCACCACTAGGTTCATTCTTCTCATTGATAGACAATCTCTTAAGCTGAACATTTTGCTCTAATTGACCTGCATCTTCATCACAATCTTTTTCCTCTTTTGAGGGGTTAGATTCATCACAGATTACATGGATAGATTCTTCTATTCACATGGTTCTTTTGTTGAAAACTCTATATGCTTTACTTTGCAATGAATATCCAAGAAATATGGCTTCATCAGCCTTTGCATCAAATTTTTCTAGTGATTCTTTTCCATTGTTCAAAACAAAACACTTGCAGCCAAAAGTTCTTAAATGAGAAATATTGGACTTTCTTCCTTTGTACAACTCATAAGGTGTTTTCTTCAAGATGGTTCTTATGAGTAATCTATTTAAAGTGTAACAAATAGTACTTACTGCATCAGCCCAAAAATACTTTGGTAAATTTGTTTCATTTAGAAGTGTTCTTGCACCTTCTTCAAGTGATATGTTTTTCCTTTCCACAACACCATTTTGTTGAGGTGTTCTTGGAGCTAACAAGTTGTGGTTAATTCCATTGTCCTCACAGAATTTTTCAAAATGTTCATTTTGGAATTCTCCACCATTATCACTTCTAATTGAGATAATTTTACACCCTTTTTCATTTTGAACAAGTTTGGCTAATTTTCTAAAAGAATGAAAAGCATCACTCTTGGATTTCAAAAACAAAGACCAAGTAAATATAGAGTAGTCATCAACAATAACAAGTCCATAGTAATTGCCACCTAAACTCATGGTTCTAGAAGGACCAAACAAATCAATGTGCAGTAGTTCAAGTGGTCTTGAGGTGGAAACAATGTTTTTACTTTGAAAAGAAATTTTGGTTTGTTTCCCCTTTTGACATGCATCACATAGTTTGTCCTTCTCAAATTTGAGTTTTGGTAGACCAATAACCAAGTCCTTTTTAATGAGTTTATTCATATGGTGCATATTAATATGGCTAGCTCTCCTATGCCACAACCATGATAATTTTGGTGCTTGGGAGTCCCTAATGATTAAATGAACCAAGATTTTACCATGACTGCAATTTTAGAGAGACGCGAGAGCGAAAGCCTATGGGGTCGCTTCTGTAACTGGATCATCTAACTTACTTATTAAGCATGTAGTCTTGTGGAATAATGCATGGTCTATGGAAAGTGTAACACCCCAAAATTTCAAAACTATAGTCAAATATTTATTAATGCAAGTCTTAGGTTATGAGAGAATTAATGGTCTATGTTCAAATTATTTGAGTGAAATGTTAATTAGAGGCATTACAAAAATGTTTGGGGAAAAATGACCATATTGCCCTTTCCATAAATTTAAAATGATAGAAATGCCCTTGAGGTTAAAATTACGAAATGCTCGTAGATATTTTAGTTAGAAATTTTGAGAAAATTACACAAATACCCTTGGATATTTTAGAAATGACAAGAATGCCCCTAGATATTTTGTGGTGGAAATTACACAACCCTTGAACATTTTGGATGATTATCATCACGTCCCAAGAATAATAAATTACCATAATGCCCTTTAGGCCAAAAATGACCAGATACCCTTTGAGAGTTTGTGGAAATTTGATGGAAGTACAGAGCACTCTTAGATAGCAGATTATTAAGAGATTTTGTGACAAGAAACCTTAGAATAGAATTTCTATGAATTTTATAAGGTGACAACTTGGAAATTGTATTCAGAAGGATTCGGGCATCAGAAAAATATGGAAAAATGAGAAATAAAATCTGTGGAATTTTCTCTCAATTGTAGGATGTTTAGATTTATCTAATAAAATGGTATAGTAATTTTAATGGTCAGAAGAAAAATAGATCAATTGGAATTAAGATAAGAACAATCTTGTGCTTGAGGTCTGTATAGTACTCTGTAGAGATTGGTTATGAGTTATTCATAATGAAACTAAAGATAATTGTTGGAAATCTCTAGAGTTCTATTATTTCATATTATCTTTAGGTGAAAGAATTCAAATTAAAATTGACTTCCTACAAGGAATTACCATGTGGAAAACCATAATTGAAATTAAATTTTTCTTAAAGCATCAAAAATGACATTTAATGGCATAAAAGGAAGAAAAACTTGTCTTTCTTCCCCTTAAGCTTGAAGTCCACATGAAGAAGGATGTAGAATGGGCAAGAAAATTCATGAATAAGCCACTTGTAAGGGCAAGCTTCATGAAAGAGACAAGTGGTGGACACTTGGGACTTGTATACAAGATGGGAAGAAAAATCTTCTCTTGTCTCCTTTGGTAGAACACGTGGACAGGTCTGGACATTATTTCAACAATCCCTACGGTCAAAAGTTACATATGTGGGATAGTAGTGTACCTTCAAAATTTTAAGGAAATCCAACGGTTAACAAATCCAGAATTAGTATTTTACTAAAATAGGTTCTGTGATTGTAACATCCCGGGCGCTGACGAGGGCGGGGAGTGATCGCCGGTGCAGTGAGGCACGGACAAGGAGCGGCTCCTGGCAGGCTTCCAGTGGGAGGGGTACATGAATGAATCGAATACACACCCGAACGAGAGGGATCCAGAGGCTGTGCAGGTATGGGACTGTACAGTTGAGGATAACTTAAAGGATTTAATAGGTACTACCTATACCAACAAGGTGCATCTACTTTTCGGTAG
>PYAF01005572.1:161544-193715 GCA_007407185.1 Glycine tomentella
GGACTGTACAGTTGAGGATAACTTAAAGGATTTAATAGGTACTACCTATACCAACAAGGTGCATCTACTTTTCAGTAGCCCATAACATAAGAACTCCACAGTTAAGCGTGCTTGACTTGGAGCAATCTTGGGATGGGTGACCTCCTGGGAAGTTTCTCAGGAAGTGTGTGAGTGAGGACAAAGCACACTGAAAAGTCTTGTGTTGGTATGTAGGGACAGTCGTTGATCCTGCAAGTGGCCGGGCGTTACAGTGATAAAAGTGGAGAAATTCCAAGACATGCCAACTAAGTGGGACACTTGTCTTCCTTCTTCTTAAGCTTGTAAACCATGTGAATGAAGGTGTAGAAGGGAGTATAATCTTCATGATAAGCCACTTGGAAAGCAAGCCACATGATGGAAACAAGTGGCATGACACTTGTATGGTGTATGTTAAGCTTAAGAAGATTTTTCTCATAAAAGTAAAAAGTCATCATTAACTTAGTTACAATTCAATGGAACAAGAGGTAATTTGGTTAGAATGAAACTAAATGAAGGTCATTTAGTTAGAAAGGTCAAATATGTCCATGAATATTAAATCATTTTCGAAGTGCTATATAAACGGGGGGGGGGGGACCTAAATGCAAGTCATTCTCCAAGCTTTCCTCTCTACACTCTCACGTGAACTCTCTCCCTCTCAACACCCTCATCCTTTCATTTTTCAAGTCTAAATAAAGTAAGGAAAGAACCACACCATAGTGAAGAATCACGTGGAAGCTAGGAAGCCTTTAGGAGGAAGTTTGTCAAAGCCTTATAGGAAGAGAAAGACAAGCTTCATAAATGATTATAAGGTATGTATAGGGAAGCTTTATGATAAAGATAATTTAAGTGTTGTTTATGTTTGAATAAGTGTTTTAAGTTCATATGTTGCTAAGTGTTTCTATGAATCCCTATGAAGTTCATGTGTTGCTGAGTGTTTCTATAAATCTCTGTACATGAATGATGTGTTGAGTTTCTGAGTAAAGCACATGAGACAGTAATTGAAAAGTGATGTTGAAATGAGGTGATAAGATAAATGAATCAGTCTTATATGTCTTATATGCATATGCCTGGGCAGGGGTTAATCCGTATTATTTCCTCAAGAGGAGGTATGTCAGATAGTTAACTGAGTCTGTGCGTTCAGACAAGAGGAGTCTGAGCTGGGGGGTGATTGGCAGTGAGGACCACGCCATCCATGATGATCACATGAAGTGTAGGTGACCTTCCTATTGCAACACTGCAATACCCTGACTGATCGGATAAGTTTTGTGCCACTGGGATGGGGCTATCTTGATTGTTGGTACCACATGATAAGAATAAAAGAGAATCATGCATCATATAAGAATGAGAATCATGCATTATATAATTTTTGAGAGTGTTGTTATGACTATCTGTATATTGAATGTATTATGTTGCTTAAATTATGTTTATCATGATTTTACCCTGTACTTTGTGTCTGTGGTTGACACCTGCTATGACCTCGATTTTATTCGGGCGAGCAGATGAACAACAAAGAGAGACTATTAGCTATCTACAAGAAGAGGATTTTGTTTGAAGAAGTGTTATTTGAAGATGTTGTGTTTGAAGATGTATTTCTTTACGGAGCGTTTTTAATTGTTTGTACTATGTAACAGAATTAATAACAGTTTGTATTTTATTGTACATCAGATTTACAAATATCAATTAATGAGGAAAAATCTTTTGTACTCTTATGTTACTTCAAAATTGTAAGTATTACTCAAAGATGGAAATTTTTGGTTTGGTATTTTTTTTAAAGTAAGTTGAAAAGAATTTTCATCAAAAATCAATAAAATACAATATGGTAATTCGAGGCGTTATAGAAAGCAAGTAAATATTACCTTTCCTTTTGACAATGTGGATTACTTCTCCACTCTTACCATCACAAATTATGCAGCAATCTTGATTGAAGGAAATTTTATAGTCTTTATCACATAATTGGCTTATACTTAGTAGATTATGCTTTAAGCCTTCAACATAGAATACATTGCTAATTTTTGTGTTCAAGTTGTCACCAATGCTTCCTTCACCTATAATTTTTCCTTTGTTGTTGTCTCCATAAGCAACATAGCCACCATCCTTAAATGTGAGATTTTTGAGCAAGGACTTATCACCAGTCATATGTCTTGAGCAGCCACTATCAAGATACCATAAGGAAGAGCTTGCTCTTAGACATACGTACAAAAAGAACAAATCACTTCATAGGAGAAGGTACCCATTTGAGTTTGGGTCCAAAGGGGTTAGTTGCTTGCCTTTTCTTTTCTACCCAAATACACTCACCATTTGGGACATAAAATCTTCTTGCAAAACATTGGTAGGATGTGTGTCCTCTTTCCATACAATAGTGACAAACAACACCTTTATATGAGTTTCTAAAGAGGTTCTTTTGATTAAATCTTGGTTTATTTTTCTTCTTCTGTTTTGGAGGCACAAATTTTGTTTTTTGAACACTTTTAAAGCTCTTTTTGTACCCCAATCCAGAAGTGTCACCATACTATTTTTCAGCACTTAACATATCATTCAAATAATTTTTTCCTTTGTTGAGTTTTTCCAAGATATCAATCAGCTCATTGTTCTTTGAAACAATTTGCATATATTTTTTTTCTTGATTCAATCTATACTCATCAAAAACTTTTTGCAACATTTCATATTTGTCACTAGTTGTAGAGGAAGAAGCACAAACACAACCACTTGATTTGTAGCTTGAAGTAAGTTTCTCATTTTCTTCCTTCAAGTTACAAACTTCAGTTTGTAATTCCACAATTTTTGCAAGACTTAGCAAGCTGTTTAGCCTCTTTATGCATCTCTTGAAAAGCAAAAATAGCTTGATCAAGTTCAGAGGTTACCTCATCATCTTCATCCAAGAGATCATCATTCTCTTCATTAACAATTGAGGTGAGGCACATGTTGGCTTATTCTACTTCAGTTGAGGATTCGGAAGTTGAAGATTCATTATCCTCCCAAGCAACGTAAGCTCTTGTTGGCTTTGCTTCCCTTTTGCCTTTGCTGTCATTTTGTTGTTTCTTCAAGTAGATTGAACATTCTGACTTTATGTGGCCAGGTTTGCCACATTCAAAGCATGTGAAGTTGTTGTCAATCTTCTTGATGTTGCTAGAGTTGTTGTTATAATTGTTCTTGTTGTTTCTTATGAATCTTTTGCCCTTGTTCTTCTTCAGAAATTTGATGAACTTTTTCCCAATCAAGTTCATGCTTTCTTCATCTTCCTCATCACTTGAGTTTTCTTCTTTTTCCATCTTAGGTGCTACAGCTTTTAGTGCAATTCCTTTGCTTTTTCTTTCTGCATCTTCACCAAAGGTTAATTGAGATAATTCTAATTCATACTCAAGTAACTTACCAAAAAGGGCAGCCATTGTCATTTTTGACAGATACTTAGATTTTTTTATGGTTGTCACTTTTGGTTGCCATGCTCTAGTGAGGCACTTCAAGATTTTGATGTTCAATTCTTCAACATCAAATGTCTTCCCAAGTCCTAAGAGATGATTCACTATGTGTGTGAATCTTGTTTGGAGTTGAGAGATGCTTTCATTTTGATTCATCTTGAACATCTCATATTCATGTATCAATGAGTGTTTTCTTGATCTCCTCACCTCTTCAGTCCCTTCTTGGGTTATCTCTAGCATTTTCCACATCTCTTTGGCACTTGTACATCTAACGGTTCTGAAGAATTCATCAGAAGAAAGAGCAAAAGTTATCATGTTCTTAGCTTTAAAATCATACTGAACAATCCTCTTTTCATCATCATTCATCTCATCCCACTCCTTGGGAATCATGTTATTATCAACCACTTTGATGGGCACCCTAGGACCCTTTTCTATTGCATTCCATGCTCCTGAATCATTAGATTGAATAAAGATCTTCATCCTATTTTTCCAAAAACTGAAATTCTCCCCTTCAAACAAAGGAGGTCTATTTAAGGATGCACCTTCCTTGAAGGTTATTTGTGAAGTATTCATTTTTGAAAGAAAGTGATCTTGAGTAACTTTCAAGACCTAGCTCTTGATGCCAATTGTAAAACATAGGAACACTTCACACTTAACCAAGAGGGGGGGGGGTGAATTGGTTAGGCTTGGTAATTTAAAATTTTCTTGAACAAAATCAGAGTTTTTCCCTTTGGATCTTTATCACTTGTAAAACCAAGAACTTTTATTCAATCTGATTCTCAGTCCAAGATATGCAATAGCTCAAGAACATGTTTGATATCTAGTACATACAATCAAGAATAATAGAATCTGATTAATATAGATGAAACAAACAACACACAATGATTTATACTGGTTCACTTCAAACGCTATGAAGCTACATCCAGTTTTCTTCCACTCAACACTAGAATGGAGTTCCACTATTGCAATTTTCAGTTCTTACAAGTTTTACAAAGTCTCTCTTTATTAACCCTAGATAAAGTTCAGAAATCTAAAACACTATTAGATTCTTAGAGACAACCCACTGAGAACACTACTCAGTTTATCCCCTAGAGAAACTTTATCTCTAGATTACAAGCAAGAAACGCAATTACAATAGACAAACAAACACAAAATTCAAAACAGAATTACAACTTCAAAGATTAAGGAAAGAAGTCACCTGATGATCCAATGAATGATATGTATATGAATGATTTCACCAGGTTGAAGAATGAATACAAACTCAGAACATCACTTCCCTCAAGCTTTGAAAAAGAACTTCTTGCCTCACTAATCACTTAGCAACCCATAAGAGTTTTGTGAATGCAAGAACTCAATGAACTCAGAAAAACCACTAAGAGAATGTTTTGAAAGCCTTAGAATGCTCAGAATACAAATTAATCAAGTTAATAAAACAGCTGAGCAAACATTCTATTTATAATAAATTTTCTAACCATCAGTAATCAATTAAATACGCTCTTGTAATCGATTATTTTGCTCATGTAATCGATTACATATGCTCCTGTAATCGATTACATATGCTCCTGTAATCGATTAAACCATTCAAAACATTTCTGGGTATGAGCAACAAACAAAATAATCGATTATTCTGTCTTGTAATCGATTAAACCAGAAAGTTGCACAATTATGAATGTACTGTGTAATCGATTACAAACTTTGGTAATCGATTAAACCAGGAACCTGTAGAAAACTGGTTTGAACTATGTTATCGATTACTTCAATTGGTAATCACCAGGAAACAGTATAAAAATGTTTGAACTATGTAATCGATTACTTCAATTGGTAATCGATTAAACCAGGAAACAACATAAAATATTTTGAACTATGTAATCGATTACTGCTGGTTGGTAATTGATTAAACAATTCATCAAGGTTGTTTATAAGTAATCTAAGGTAAAATAATTGATTATTCCGATATGTAATCGATTACTTTGCTCTTAAACAGATTTCCAGAAAACACCAAGAACAAAATAATCGATTCTTTTCTTGATATAATTGATTAATCTAGTATGAAATATTATTTTTCCAAAAACTCTTGATTTATTTCAAAACTTTAAACAAACTATCAATGCCTTGTGAATTCTATTTCTCAAACTAATTGACTTGATGAATGATATGAATGCAATGTAATTGGATCACCAGAAACTCTTCTTCCTTTTACACTTGATCACAAGTTGTTCTTCAATGCTTCAAGGCATGTTGAAAGTTCAAAACCTTCCTTCTTGAATCAATCTATGCTTTGTGCTTCAAGCAGCTCCCCCTAATTCAACAAGTATGGTGTGAGTAATACTTTCAATGTTTGTGATCTTTCTTTGTATGATGTAAGTACAAGTGAGGAAGCAAACATGAGGTCAAGTTCCTTTCAAGAAGGAAGGGATGATGGAGGTCCATTGCAAGCTAAAGGTCTAGAAGGAGAGCTTGAAACACTTCCTTTGATGAGCTTTAAAGGCCCCATGACAAGAGTTAGAACTCAAGCCCTTCAAGACCACATCAAAACTAACTAGTATCTTTTGGACAATCATGAAGAAGTACACCAACTCAGTACAAACACAGAACAAGTCATGTCTATTGTAATAGATTACCATCTATCTGTAACAGATTACTAAGGCACTTGTAAAATAGTTTCTGCCTATGGTAATCGATTACCAGATAGTTGTAATCGATTACTTAAGCATTTGTAATATGTAAAAACTTTGTTTTAATCGGTTACAAGGATGAATTAATTGATTACTTTAGCATAAAACTGCACCTACGCGTGTTGGGACAACCAAGAGTCCCCTTATGAGAAGCTTGCACTTCAAGCTTCATTAAAGTTGCATTACAAGCTTCATTTCATGTACATTTAGCTGTAATTTCATGGCTATATATGGCTTCCCAAAACTGAATGTAGCTAACTTTGGTTCATTGAATACAATTCTGAAAATTGTTGTGAGAGTTTCTCTCAAGGTCTTGTGCAAGAACCTTTTGTTTCTTATCAATGGCTTCATGCTATTGTGGCGATTCTTCCTAGGCTTATTGGAGAGCTTTTCCATGGTGTCATCCACCTTTATCTCTTACCTTTCTTCCATCTTCCATTGCTGCAATTAAAAGTTTTCAAGCAGCTACAAGTTCACGTGATGTTGGACAGCTTATGTGTTCTTGAAGTTTCTTGAAGAGTGGGTTTCAATGCAAGGTAGATTTGGGAAATTTAATGGCTAATGGGTTTAGCCATATAATAACCGGGTTTTTTTCAAAATAAAAAAATAAAAATCCCATGCTAACAGCGTGGGAACGGCGCGGTTAGCGTGGGATGCGGCGCCAGTAGCGTGGGATATGGCGCCAGAAGCGTGAAATTGCACTAAAAGGCCATTTCTTGCGGCCTGATGGTGCGGATAGCGCCAGTTTGGCACGATTAGCGCCACAGACGCGCCCAGTTGGCGCGGTTAGCGCCGGAGTGGCGCTATTAGCTCCATAAGTGACCAGGAAGCTTTTAGTTGCGCTAATTTGGCGCGAATAGCGCCATATATGACGCGATTAGCACGGGAACGTTGGCAGAACCAGTATTTAAAGGCCGTTTTACGAAATTTTGGCCCAAAAATCATGGTTTCTCCTTCCCCACGACCCCAACCTCCATTGATGCATGCTCCAAGCTTCCTTAGACTCTTTTTCTTGGCCTAAACACCTCTCTAAGACCTTTGAGTGTGAGAGGAACCTTTGGGAAAGCTTAATCCTTCATTTTTGCTCTTGAAAAACCCCTTTTGAGTGAGAGGTGGAATCTCAGAGGAGAAACTCAAAGAACTTGAGTTTTGGCAAGAACCCACGGCTTGGGAAGGACAACAGAGCTTGAGGAAGCTGTCCTGAAGCCTTTCTGGTCGTCACTGAGGTAAGAGACTCAAGTTTCTCTGTTTAATTTTGGTTCTAGGGGTTTCCATGAATAGTGACCCACTTGAGCTGGGGCTAGAATTAGCCCATGATCCTGTAGAGAAACTTGTTTAGAGCGATGAATAGATGAAGGATTAGCTTTCAGTTTCTGATTTAGATAACTTTGAAATTTGGCTCTGTGACCTGTATGTGAGGCCTTTATGATAAATCATTTGTGTAATTGAGGCCATTCCAGAGCCTTGATTATGCCTGTTATGAGCCTATGTGGCTAATGGAATGGTGCCTTGATTGAGGCTTAAACCATTTTAGGGATATGTTGAATTAGGGGCTATTGTGAGCTAGAGCCCAGATATATGATGTGCATTGAGTCTAGGATGACTCAGAGGCTTGGCTTTAAGCCTTGGGGGACCTTGTATGGTCTTTGAACAGCCTAGTGTGGGCTGAGTTGATTGAACCCTAGGATAGGGGAATTCTGTTATGCTATATTCTATGTTTGAATGTCTGTGGACTGGTTTTGATATTAGCATATGCCTTGATTAGGGCGTGATATTGAAACTGTTGGTGGGGGGAGCCACAGACCTGGGAAGGAACTACAGAGTGATACCTTGCCAGGTAAGTTCAGTGTTCTTGGGGATGAATTCCCACTTGGTTGCACACCACACTCCGGGGGAGTGGTGATCATGATTCATGATGCATGCATTTGGTTGTTGCATGAATTAAAGTGATATGCATGTACTTGAGATTGATTATGCTATTATCTGGGCGTTGAGGGTTCTCCGCCATATGTTCTGGGCATTGAGGGGTCTCTGCCTTGTGACTTAAGCGTTGAGGGTTCTCCGCTAGGCATTGAGGGTTCTCTGCCATTTGATTTAGGCGTTGATGAGATCCGCCAGGCATTGATGAGATCTGCCATGTTTGTATGATGGATATGTTGCTATGAGGGCCAGTGGGCCATTTGGTTGTGTGATTGCCCTATGTGTGCATTGTGGATAATGGGCCAGGGTGGGAATGATTTCCCATGGACCCTGAGCTTACTGAGATGTGTATCTCACCCCGTGTGGGGATTTATGATTTCAGGTGGCTCTTCTGGTCGAAGAGAGCAGTCTTAGGACAGGAGGCCCGAGTAGAGACGCTTCTGCTTGACTGAGAAGCCGGAGATGGAGCTTGAAGGCTCAGATTTGTTTTGATTATATTTTGTACCCTTGATAAGGGATGGTGTATGTGTACACCTGATACATGTATAGTTCTGTATACCCTCGATGAGGGCGGTTATTCTTTTGTATCACCACGATGTGGTGTGGGCTGTGATGTATATATATTGTACAGAACTATTTATGATATATATATATATATATATATATATATATATATATATGAAACACTTCCCTGAGTATTTTGTTGTATATTTGGTTATCTGCCTGTATGTTCAAGTTATCTGTCTTTATGATGTATGATATAAAAAGAAACTGGATCAGCAAGGGTGTGAAATATAGACTTTGTGTGTGTGTATTCAATGAGTTATGTTTATTCCATACATAATGAATTAAGAAAACGATTATGTGCTTCCGCTGAGGTTTTAAAATCATATTTTAAGCGCTAAACTGATATTATTAATGATAACACGTCGGAGGCCTACGGGGTGTTACAAGCCATACATCATGTTCCTACCAAAGACATGGAATGTCTTACATGTTAAAATGGATGTCAATATCTTTGCTTTCCTTCAGGACTTAGAACAAAGGAGTAACTTTGATAGGATCAACCCAAAAACATTATGGAATGACCCCAATCCTTCTTGTAAAGTCAGAAAGTCATAATTATAAGAAGATAACTAAAAGAAAGAGATGTCATTTGAAAATGGTAGGTTCAAAGTGCACCTGCTTCCTTGTCCAATGCACCGATACCCAAAAGCATTTTGTTGGATTCATAGTCCTAGAGACACCATTTGAGAAAATGCAACAAGAAATGTGATTAATTTGTGGAAGCTTCCATGTGGGAAAAAGAGTAAACCTAAAGAAAGCCCACCAACTTTTTGGTATCACAATCTCTTATATATTTCTTTCCTAGTTGGGCAAGTTGGGTTGTTCTAAAGTTTTTTTTTTTATAATATACACATAATTGATTTAGTCTATTAAAGTTATTTGTAATGTCTCAACTTTGAAAAGTTGAATTGATTGAACTGAATTCTATTGCTTAAGGTTTTTAGCATGAACAAATGGTATTGCTTATATTCAACTCGTAAACACTGTGAAGAATTCCAACCATTATATTCAATGTGATTATGCTTATCATGTTTCATTTTTTGCATATTGTCTTTTTAATTTTGTAGGTGAACTACTTTTTGTTTTGAATATATGATATAGTTGCCACAATTGTTTTTTGTTCCCTCTATTTTTTTAATATTAGTATTAATTAGACACATGGTGAGCATGCTTGATTAGCTCTATTTCTACTTTTTGGTTAGCATAATAAAGTTCTTGCTATATCAACTCAGTTTCGTCGCCTTTGTTCTTTCTTGAAATATCTTAAACCTTTGTATATCTTAAATGGCAAGAAGCATGTGTTTTCTACCTTTCATTTCCTTTATCAGTATTGTTTTCAACATGTCTTTATTAGTATTCTTGAAATATCTTAAACTTTTTATCTTGATAATTTTCCTTTATGTGATAGTGGTTCTAACATTTGATCTTGATAAATTTCCTTTATGTGAGAGTGATAATATAGATTATCACTTCTGATGTATGGTTGAACCCATTAGTCATTAGTTTCCCAAATCTACCTTACAATGAAACTCAATCTTTAAGCAAACTTATAAGTTGTCCAGCAATTCACGAAATTTGTAACTGTTTGGAAGCTTTAATTGCAACAATGGAAGATGGAAGAAAGGTTATGGATGAAGGTGGAAGATACCATGGAGAAGCTCTCCAATAAGTCTAGGAAGAATCACCATAATAGCTTGAAGTCATTAATAAGAAACAAGAGGTTCTTGCACAAGAACAAGAGAGAAACTCTCACACAAATTTTTAGATTTGTATTAATGAACCAAAGTTAGTTACAATTATTTTTGGATTGGCTTATATAGGCCACGAAATTACACATCAAATGCACATGAAATGACAATTCAAATGAAGCTTGAAGTGCAACAAAAGGAGCCTAAATGCAAGCTAAATTAAGCTTGTGGTGCAAGCTTCCCTAAGTGACCCTTGGTTGTCCTAATTTCGTGAAATGGTGCAGTATTGTAGCTTCTAAGTGCAGCCAACTAATTTACTAAGTTGCTACGCAAATTACACACAATTGCACCTACACCTCTTTACACAATTACACTAAAAAGCCTTTTTATTGTTTCTACTTTTGTTTCTAACAAGTGCTGAATTTAATTGGAATTAAATTGAACTTGAGACATTAAAATCTAGCCATTGTTATCCTTGAGTTGGTGTGCTTCATGCTTGTCCAATTAGCCTTTATGTGGTCTTGAATTGCTTGAGTTCTAGCCTTTGTCATGGATCCTTTAAAGCTCACCAAAGGAAGTGCTTCAAGCTTTCCTTCTAGACCTTTAGCTTGCCATGGACCTCCATCAACTTCAATATTGCTCTCAATGTTATAAGCTTTCTTATTTTGACCCTGATGCCAAAATGCAATACAAACTTTGTATAGAATCAATGGTATGGTTCCTTTTATTTCTATATAGTTAGCTACTGTGAGAATGAAGTAGTAACTTATTATTTCACTTGCTTTTTGTCAAAACATGCACTAACATCCAATATGATGAAACATTTCTATAATCATAAACATTTAATCATAGAATATGTGGAACTAAAAGAATGCAAGCAAATGGCACTAACAAAATAGTTACAATGATACAAAATAGTAGAAATGGTTATAAACTACTCATACATTCAAAAAACAATAAAGGAATATCGAGTGCTTGCACACACTTCAAAAAAGATGGATATGTTTTGTTGGTAAGACAAAAGATGCAACATGTATTTAGTGGTGCGCAAATCAAAAGTTTCATTATTCTTGGTTGGAATCAAAACAAATTACAAGTTATGGTTAGCTTCTCATTCACTCTTGATATGCTTGGTTATCTTCGTTGAAGATAGTTGTCTAGTTGCTAACTCTTGGGATAAGATATCATTAGAGAATAAAACCCTTTTGGTTGGAGTTGCAGAAATCCCTAAGTGTGGATCACGATCAACTGTAACTAATAAAGACTATTATATATGTCAAAAGGGTCAAAATAAGTAAATATTCAATGATATAATAAACCATCCACAATATAGGTTTGTAATTAAAAAAACATGTTCATTAATGCTTACCATGTGATACTGAGAAGCTTGACTTGCATCAACCACTACTTGATCATTTTCAAATTCAGTCTATTACAAAGAAATGTATAAGAATGATTAAAATTTCACATTAAAATGTCTATGTATGTAGCATATACCCAATGAGGATTTATCTGGTCCTTTATGCATTTAATCAATTATTTATCAAGGACATCCTTGACACAGTTAGACTCCTTCCTTTCTGAGCCACCTTGATTCTAAAGGTCAATGTCAATGCCAACATTCTACTAAGAGGACTTGGATACACATTTAGATCTTCTTTAGCTTTCTAACAATACCAATTAACATTAGATTAGTAGGATATTAAATGAACAAACTTATAATAAACTTGAGTGTACATACATCTTTCATTAACTTTATAATTTCAGCAGTTGTACTTCCTATTTGCTTAACACATTGCTCATCCTAGAAGATCAAATTTACATTATCCTTATTTTCACATACTTTTATCTCTAACTTGTACCTATGAAGATACACATTTAGAAATTAAGTTTAAAATATAGATTAATAGTATAAATTATACTTAATCAATAGATACAAGAAAGAACCTTGGCATAACACTTTCATTGTGTGTTCCACAATCACATTTATAAGGCTCGTCTATAATTTTATTTTTCTTATTGCAATCCTTACATCCAAAGTAGCATCAACCATCTTTGCTTACAACGAAGTTGCCGGTAGTCCAACAGAAACACATTTCATCCTACTTACTAAAAGTTTACTAGTCGACTAAAATTAAAGACTAAATATCAAGTATAGAAAATGATAAGATAATGTAAATTTCTACAGCAACACACATTCTATCCTATTTGGAAAAATTTACCAATCAACTAAAATTAGAGACTAAATATCAAGTATAAAAAGGGACATGATAATGTAAATTCTAACACTTAATAACCTCTTTAAGGTTCTTCAATTCAAAAATACTAATAACTCTGTCTCTATGTAAAAGCTTTTCCTCTTTAGAATATTGGGAACTAGCAAAGAATTTGGATCGACTAGACAATTGAGTTATGTTAAAGGTTTGAGTCGATAATTGTTGAGAATCTTCTAAATTAGCAAAATTGGAAACCATATATTGGTTCAACTGGTAAATTTGATGAATACATATATCCTAATTCCAAATGTAGATGTGATTAAAAGACAACAAACCTTTGCTTAAAGGTCTGTATCTCTGTTACTTCTTCATTGGTTAGGAGCTGTGAACCATTCCATGTTTTCAGAATCGATGCAGGATAAATTTCTACCATAAAAAAATCAAATACTAAAATAAGAACCAAGGGAAAAAAGTAAACAATTAGACACACTTATATTGCACATATAGCTATCAATATAAGAACCAAGGAAAATAAAAGGAAACATTTTGAAACAAATATAATGCACTTGTAGTTGCTTTAATCCTTGCTTGAGTAAAAATAATAACTATGGGTCCAAAATCTTTCCTTTCAGTGTAATATTGCATGAATTTGAAAGCATGAGGTTCCTAAAGAGTACAACTAATCACTTCACCATTACATATAATAAAAGTACACATTAGTTATTCAATGTTAAATAAGAGAGGTAAATATGAAAAACGACAATAACATTATCATGCAACATACAATGGATGAAATTACCTAAGATCTTTCATCTTGATTATCACCTTCTTTGGAGATTCAATTAATTGTTTGTGACTAAGCACATGGAAAGTGCCAATAACATCTAAACAAAATTATATAAACTTAATATTATACATAGTTGGAAACATAATAGGTAGAATGAAACCACATAGCTAATGTTTTAATGCTAAAACATTATAACTACTAACATATCCTTGCGATAATCCCTCGAAGTATGTCTTAGAACTCTTACAGTAGTATACATTGCTAGGGATGTCAACAAGATATTTATTTTTAATGGATGTACCACTAGTGGAAAATAGCTTGTATACACGGTCACAGACTTTATAGTTTCCATCATTGGACACTACTTTAAAGTTGTGCATTATGTAAAAACAATGTTCTTTTAATTTATCCTTCCATTTCATCATTTCTTCTTTTCTAAGCAATACTTTCAATCTTATATCCCTAAAAAATTTCGTAGAGAAAGTAGACAACAAGAAATCTTTAACATGTACATGTGATTCAAGTAAAAGTTGCATATATCTTTAAAACAATTATACCTTGCAATCAATGATCATCATATAAAGGACATCTCGAATATTAGCAAACCAAATATTCGTTATTCAAACACCAAGTTTCAGGGTCTCTTTTTTTCATCAATATCTTTAATAAGATCAAGTTTGTGTGCCATTGTCTAAACTATGTCTAAATGGTAAATTCAAATATTAAATCAGTTAGTAAATTGCACACTTATCGCTATAAGGTAATTTTGAACTAAACACACTTTTGCAGGTAAAGTTCTAGATATTAGATAATTTTGAACTATATATGGAGAAAATAATAAAAATAAATTGGACGCACCTTTGTATCCATATCAGGTAATTTTTAACTATATCTGGATAAAGTTTAAATTGGAATTAATGATGTTGGAAGTAGAAAATTTGAGGACTTATTAGTCATGGTTTCCTGTTTTCAACATTTTGTCCAGTGGGATGGTCATAGTGCAAATCATAACACTAACTTGATAAAGCATTTCCACACTAGCACCAATTCTAGTAACCAACAAAGTAAAATTTAGGCCAAAATTAATTATATATACCAGTAAAATTAGGGACTTATTAAAGATGTGGGAAGCAGTAAAATTGAGGACCTATTAGTCATGATGTGGGAAGTACTAAACAACTTAAAGTAAATGATATGCCTAAGGTGCATGTAACACCCCGTATGCATCCGGTGTATTAACAATTACTTAATCAGATTTGCGCAGTAACTAAGTTAAAAATAAAAACCACGGAAGCGATTTCAAAATCATATTTCTTGATTCATTATGTATGGTACGTAACTTCAAATAAATATACGGATTCCAATACATTGAGGCCAGCCTCATTGATCCAAAATAACATAAAGAACGACAGATACATCAACATATTAGGAGAAATAACCACAGGTATATACATATACATCATCAAAGACACTCACTGTGTCTATACAAAAGAATAAGCACCAAGTGTCATGATCTCACAGATCACATCCTCACACGAGGGCATACAAAACATGTAGTGTCTAGACAACATCAACATAAATAGAGTCCATCATATGTGTACACACACATCTTCCCTCGCAGGGGTACAAAATACATCACAACAAATAGAGTGAGCCATAATGCTCTCCTCACACTGCCAAGCAGCTGCACAGGGTCTGTCTCTACTGGGGCCTCCCGCCCTGAGACCTATCATATCTGCCAGATGAATCACCTGTAAAATATAATCCCCACACGGGGTGAGATACAATCTCAGTAAGCTCAGGGCTCTTGAGGCTTATCTTCCCTCCTGGCTCACTTTCATGATACACAATATCAAAGGCATCACAATCAATCGGCCACCTGGCCCTCACAACAATACATAGCCATCATCTAGCTTTAATGTATATCCGCAGTACTATGCCCGCCACAAGATGCATCATCATCAGCATCTGGGACTCTCAGTCCCCAGTGTGAAACCAGAACTCACACCTTGCCATCCCATTGGGAGCTACCCCTTTAAGCATAGATGCACATATATGGCACCTCCGAGAATACGCTTCAACCGCGACGAGACCACCTATCTCTTGATCTTAAGGGATCATCCTCACCCTTTACGTGAGAAAACCAAACTAGGAGTTGCGTTCTACTCCTAAGGAGGTCCATATCTATCTAACTGGCCAGAAGATCTATTCAACAAGTAACCATACACACAAAGCATAGAATCATGCATACATATTATCATGAGAAAACTGTAACAACCAATTCAATGCACATGCATCATGCATCATGCATGCAACCATCACTCCCTCGGAGTATGGTGGAACACAGGCAGTGGGAAACATTCCTCAAGAGCGAAGAACTTACCTGGCAATGCAATGCTCTGCTGTTCAATCCTAGCACGGTGGTTTACGCCACTAACACCCTCGGTGTCACGCCTTATACCAAGGCACACAAGCAAAATCAACAACGGTTCTCAACCGTTAGAAAAGCATGAAACGCTATATAATATCGTTAAAACCCCTTAGTCCTTTATCTTAAGGTTATCGGAACTAACCACCTAATAGACAACTCACAGACCCTCAGCGGAATCTATCTTGGCCTAACCAAGGCAATATAGTCTCCCAAAGACTCTGCATCAACCAATTCAAAGAGTTCAACATTATACAAGCCAAAAATCAAGGATTAACAATATGGCTAAAACGGTTACTTCAACACAATATCACCGTTTATAAAGCCCCCTGAGCACATATTGTACAAGCATCAAGGCTCATGCATGTCCTACAATCACCAATTTAACTAACATTCTTCCTACACATACATTTCTTAGAGCCAAAAACCAAAGTCCATAAAATCAATATATCAAAGCTAATCTTTCATCACAACAAGCTCCTAAACATACTTTTCTAAATGACCCAAGCCTAATTTCAGCTCTAACTCAAAAGGGTCACTATTCATCCCAAGAACAATTTCACAAATCAAACGGTAAAACTTGAGTTTCTTACCTCTAAATAGTCAAGGAATGCTAGAGGATCACTTCTCCAAGCGTGGGTGTTCGCAAATCGCCTTCTTTCCCCGCCAAACTCAAGTTTTGGGACGTTCCCTAGAGAATGCGATCTCTTCGTTTGAAGGTTTTTAGGGAAAAGTGATGAAGGATTCTAGCTCATAGGGTGATTCCCTACAAGTTTCATGTTGAAAGGGAAGTGTTTTGATGAAGTTTGGTGAAGATATGGAGCTTCCCTAGGCTCTAATGGAGAAAAAGGGTCCAGAGGAAGAAGAAAGAAGGTTTTGGTCCCCAAAAATCGCGTGAATGAGCTTTTATAGTGGCCCTGTCAGAGCTCACGCGCTGATCGCGCCAACTTCACGTTATCGACACCACATTCCAGGGGAAATTGGCTTCGTGTAGCATTTCTGGCGCAGCTCCTAGTGCATCTGGAGCTGATGGCGCCACTCTGGCGCTACTGGCGTCAACTTCCAGTGAGAAATGGCCTTTTGTTGCCATCTCACACTATCAGCGCCAATCTCACGCTAACGGCGCCAGATTCACTCTAACGACGTCAATCTCACGCTAACGGCGCCAGATTCCAGCCGTCGCTAAATCTGTCGCTAATTTCATCGCTAATTCTGTCACTAATGCTTTTGCGACAGAATATTATAAATTTAAACTTCTCTTTCTTTTTCTTTTATTTATTTAGCCTTGGTTATTATAGTGCATGCGTTGACTGTACTAAGTTTTGAAATAAATGGTCTAGAATATTGCAAATAACAAACACAGAATGTGAAAGTCACAACCAAAAATAAATAGCCTATATTCAAATATATGGATGGAGTCAGGGTTCTATTGAAGCTTGTGAATTTGTATGGAAAAAACCAATCAAAGCTCATATAGGCTAGTTAACACTCAATACACTTGTTGTACAAAAAGTTAAAAAAAATGGCACAATAATGCTTGCCAAAGGAAATTTTATTGTTCATTTGGGCATTTCATCAAACACATTACAATGGCAACAAATTCATAAACAAATATTCATGTTGTGATTTTGTTTTTGTTGTTGTTATAAAACAACTTTTTGCTGGTAATCATTAATATAAAATAACAAAAAAAAAGATTTTAAAAAAAGTTGAGCCAAAAGCTTCCTTTTTATTCCCATTGAAACCCTAACATTAACGAATTTGACCAAAAAATTATCAACAAATGAGAATGTAAAAGGGACCATAACTCATAATACAACCCAACCCAATTCCTAATAACCCATCATACCTTAACACGCAATAAAAAGGGAGGGAAATAAAAAAGGTTTTACCAAAGTTTCATATTCCTCTGATTCTGCTTCAAGAGAGCAACTTCCATTTGCATGATGAAAACCTGTAACCGTAATGAAAACCCTTTCATCAAATAAGAATTACGATGAGGAGAGAAGATGATCGATTAAGCTTGAAAGAAAGAAAAATAAAGAATAGGTACATATGGGTTGTAGAGATGATGAGAGAGAAGAATGATGATTTTTTCCTGACCTTCCCGCCCTATCTTGTCCTGCAGTAGCCTGATGGAAACAAGTTGCAGAGACTACCTTAATTATTTTTTCCTTTTACAATCTCCAACATGGCACCCCTGTAGGCTGAGAGATAGGTTTCTCCAACATGGCACCCCTGTAGGCTGAGAGATAGGTTATTGTTTCTTCTTCTTTTCTCTCTAACACGTGACTACTCTAGGCTCAACATAGTTTTTTCTTTTCCTCTTCTATTTGCAAAACGTCAAATCTTTTTTTTTTTAATTTGGGATTAAAATTTTGAATCCCAAAAGAAGGCTACAAAATGTCTAAAATACTCCTTAGACAAAGTTTTTTCTTTTCTCTTCTCTCTGCAAAATGTTAAATCTTCATTTTATTTTTAAAATTTGGGATTCAAAAATTGAATCCCAAATGAAGGCTACAAAACATCTAAAGTACCCCCAATTTTGCACACATAAAAAAGTAGAAGAATGGGAAAGTTTGTATGTAACGACCTAAAATTATTCTGGATGTTATATTTTTATCAGTGTTTAATTTTAAGAAGCGTATATTAGTAAGAATTCTAAAACGTATAAATTATAGAAGTTATTAAACTAATATATATTATAAGTAACCACAGTCATTTGTTACATAAGTCATTCTTAATAAAACATAAAGATACTCCAAACGCTTTCATCATCCATATCCTAGACAGTTTTTTTTATCTTTGTACCACCATCAGTCCAAGGCATCAATAAAATTGACCACCGTTTCCATCTATATAAAAAAAAAGAAACAAATCTAGTGAGAAATAGAATTTCTCAGTAGGCAAAACTAAACCACCAAACACGTTAGTACGTTAGTAAATCATCAATATATTCAAATGAATCCATAAAATAATTATGCCAACTATATGAATGCATAAAATAAATTTTCCTAGGGTGCACATGGCCTCTACATATCGTACTGTATGTAGCTACACCTCGTACTATATGTAGACACTGCGATTATCTTACACAAACATGCATGATTTATTCCATGTATATGCACCTGGTCACTGCATATCGTACTATATGCAGTATCAAATTCAGTTTCACAAATCTCGTACTGGACTTGGAAACATGAATCAACATATCATCAATAAAAAATTCATCCATGATAAAATCCATAAGCAAAATACATACCACCTTATGGAAAAATATTTTTATCATAACATCATACGTACCACAAGTATGGTTAAACCACCATATCTTATTTAAGTAAGATCATTACCAACTTAGGCATGACCATTGAGTATCCTTAAGCTACAAAAAAATCATGTTAGTAATCTAACTAATAACCACAATATATCTTTTTAAATAATTACTAATTCCTTTGAACCTTCACAAGAAGAAAATTAAAACCTAACATGCATCTTAATCTCCTTTCACCTACCACCTTACTACTTCAGCCTCAAAATTGAATCACTCTAGTATTTGAACCATTTAACTACACATCATTTAACCTCTACTTCTAAAAATTAATACAAAACATGCCCATAATAAAAATATGAACAAACAGTCCAAATATCATCAAAATCACTTCCAAAGATCATTAAATATACTTCCTAACATCACTAATATTTCAGCCTACAAATCATCATCTATCCTATGGTTTAAATCAACATTTCCACATCATAAAATAACCTTCAAATGTCATGAAATTTCAGCCAAAATAATAGCCATAAATCTGTACATTTAAGCATGTAAATTTGTCCAAATAAATTCTTAACTAAAGATTGAAGCCTAGCCTACCTTAGGTGAACTTGTGTCCAATTCTTCTAAGTTGTGGTTGTATTCTCTACTTCTTTGAGAGTGATGGTGTTGATTTGAGGGGGAGCTACTTGAAGATTGATGCAACTTGAAGACTTGGAAGTGTTTTGACTTTCAACATGCTTGAAAGCTTGAAGATGAATATTGTGATTAAATGTAAAAGGAAAGAAAGCTTTCTGTTGATCCAAGTTCTTGCATGCATATCATTCATATTCATTTAAGCATTACATCACAAAGACTTTAAGTAATTGTTTTTGGAACTTAAAAGAAGCTAAGTGTTTTGGAAAAATAGCCTTAAGCTAGGTTAATCGATTAATACACACAAAGAATCGATTATATTGTTCTTCAAGCTTTCTGGAAAATTATCAAGAATAATTTAATCAATTACATCATCGGATTAATCAATTATTTCAAACTTAGTATACATATGATTTGGCTGAGTGACTGGATTAATTGATTATCACTGATCCGTAATCGATTACATGCCTATTTAGAAAAAGTGGTCACGCTGCCTTAATCGATTACCACTTATCGTAATCGATTATTTAGTACATTTCATGTTTTTTACTTAGTCTTCTTTAATCGATTACCGATTATTGTAATCGATTACTCAGTGCAAACTGATTTTAGAGGACTTCTGGAGTAATCGATTACACGTCGGGATAATCGATTGAATGACCCATTGTTGTAACCTAGATCTTGCTATAAACAGTTTAATCGATTACAGGAGCGTGTGTAATCGATTACATATGCTAAACAATCGATTACTGGAGCGCTTTTAATCGATTATTTCAGTTACAGAATTTAGTATAAATAGAACCCATGCCTTTTCTGATAAAAAAAAAAGAAGGAGAACTTGAATTTTCGAACACTGAGCATTCTAAAAGCTTTCTAAGCATTCACAAAGGCTTTCTTCTGGGTTCTTAGGCTCTTGCTTCCATTGATTCTCATATGGGTCATTAGGATTTAGTGAAGCAAGGAAATTCTTCTCAAAGTTTAAGGAAAGGCTTGTTCTGCATATTGTTTCTGCATTCAACCTGGTATTTTCATTCTTATGCATATCATTCTTGGATCATCAGGTGAATTCTTTCCTTACTCTTTGTGGTTGTAAACTTTCTGTTGAATCTTTGTTTTTGAAGTTCTATTGAAAGTGGGTTTCTTGCAAGGTTAGAGATAGTGTTTCTCTAAGGACAGCTGAGTAGTGTTCTTAGTGTGGGTGTGGCTTCTAAGGGTCTGATAGGGTTTTTAGACTTCTGAACTTTATCTAGGATTGATAAAGAGAAGCTTGTATTTGCTTGTAAGAATATTATTTGCAACAGTGGAACTCTACTCTAGTGTTGAGTAGAAGAAAACTGGATGTAGCCTCATAGTGGTTGAGGTGAACCAGTATAAACCTTGTTTGTTCATTCATATTCTGCATGTTTGATTATTTTCTTTGTGAATTCTGTTTTACATCTTATTTCTTGAAGCATTACAAGTCTTGGGTTGATCTTGGATAAAGATTCTTGATTGTATTTGTGATAAAGATCCAAAAGGGCAAAAACTATGATTTTGATTACTCAAATTTTTTTTAAATTACCAAGACTAACCAATTCACCCCCCCTCTTGGTTAAGTGTGAAGTGTTCCCATATTTTACAAATGGGTCTTAGTATAATTTAGATTTAGAGAAAGAGAGGAATAGAAGTCTAGGAAAAATACAGGTCACGGTTGGTAGGAAGCAAATAGAAGGCAAGACAATGAAAGCAAGACACAAGGAAAATTGAAATTGGCCTTAGCCTTGGATGCTAGCTTCTACGTGTAAAATCTTTGTGCTGTCCTAATTTATTTATATTAGGTGAATTAGTTAGGATTTAACTAAGTTAGAGGTTAGTTTGGTTCTAATTCAACTAGATAATTATTACCTAAGGTAAAAATCTAAAAAGCTTTGTCCTTATGCATTAAATGCCATGTTACCTTTAATTAAAGCAAGATTCTTTGTGCTTGGCTAGCCTATGCACGTGGAAAGGCTTATTCAAGAGGCAAAATCTGATTGGTTTAATGTTTTTGGCTGAAAATTATCTCTTGGTCCTAAGTTAATTAGTTGCCATGTGTAACAGATATTTTTTCCCACTTCCAAATGGCCTAGAAAGTCCATGTATGACTTGCTTTGTCATATTGAGAACTCTTGTGCACATGGAATTGATCTTGGCCTGAGGAAACCTCTGATTTTGTCACCTTTTGGGCTGAAGATTTTATTCCTTGGGTCAAAATTCCAAGAGTTACAAGTTGTGCCCAATCCAAAAGGTCCAAAGGGCTAGAAACACTTAACCAGATGGGGTTCACTCATTGTTTATTTTGTATCAATCTACTTGTCCAAAAATACTCATCTTTTAGTATGTTAAACTAGACTTCCTAATCTTTCTAACAAGGTATCACATGCCTTATTTAGAGTTATAAAACTATATATATAGCATTTTTAATCTAGACTTCTAAAGCTGCCAGCGAATTCAACTTAGGTCAATGGCAACTCTTAGTATTTTTGTTATTTCAGGCAGTACACACTCTAGATTTATCAAAAAATGTATATATTATAGTTGACATCTAGATATTTAATTCCATATATCATACACCTAATTTGGATAAGAATTGAGAAAAATAAATTTCTCAATTCGGGTGGCAGAAATGGACAATTTTGGGCAGCTTATGTTCAAATAAATTCTATCCTATTCTTCTTGTATCCAACTATCATCACACTTCCATAATTCAATCATAAATATAACTCAAGATATAATTTTGAGGATGTTACATTGTAAATTTCCTAGCTTAAACTTTTCACAAATAAAAGAGTAGTTATCACTTTCTATAACCAATAGTGGTACACTAGTGGTGTATTACACTATCACCTATTTAAGACTTCACTATAGTCAACACTTGATTTTATACATGCAAACCTAAATCTCTTACTAGCTTAATTATGAATTTATCATAATATAACACATAAATACTTTAGAATGAGGTTTAAACTTCTAGAAATATAAACAAACTAACATTCCCAACATTTTTTAGTGGGTTAACAACAAGTAATAAGACTGTAAGACAAATTAAGTCTTTCATGACAACAAAGAACAACTTAATCTATAAAGATACTCATATTCCACAGTGATGTGAATATGAATCTTTTAACGATGTGGTGACTTAGTTGATAAGTGATCTCTTTAAACTTTGAGACATATCTTGACCTTGGTGAATTTCCAAGACCCGATTCACTTAGACTTTTTAATCAATTTTTCTTTTTTAAATCTTTCCTAAACTCTACACCAAAGGGCATCAGGCATGGTAGTGGAATCCGACCCTGTTGGGACCAAACCGTACCCATCCCAACTTTGACGAGGAAAAACTGTGTTGACCAGGTTTGGGGTCGAGGTCGGGTTTTCCCCGATAACCAAAAGCGGGGATGGGGGTAGGTATGAGATTACTGATATCCGCCCCGACCCCGACCTCGAACCCGCCTCGCCAATTAAGAAATAACATAAAAAAGTAAAAAAACCTACATTTAGAAACTAAATCAGTAAAACGCTCTTTGGCTCTTTGTGTCGCGCCTCCTCAGTGTTGATTCAAGTGAAGCCACGTACAAATGAGCAAGGAATCAAGGCTTAAGTGTTTTGTCCTTTCAACATGCTCAAGGATAAAAGCTTCAAGAAAGCTTGAAGACCAATTTGATTAATGTAAAAGGATGTTTATGATCTAATAATCCAATTGAGCATATCATGCATGAATCATTCATCTAGGATTGTTAGATTAAAGATCTTAGTAAAAGCAATTAAATAGAAAGGCATTTAAATAAGCAAAGTTTTTGGAAAAATGAAGTTCTACTGTAGTAATCGATTATATAAGTATTGGAATCGATTATTTTGTTCTCCGTGCCTTTTAGAAAACAAATGAAGAACATTCTAATCGATTACATATCGAATTAATCAATTACATAGGCCAAAATAGGAAAATTATACTGACTGTCTTAATCGATTACAGATGGTCGTAATCGATTACATCCGTGCCTATGGTAAACATGTTCTACTGAGGTAATCTATTACATATCGTTTTAATCGATTACGTAGTTCATTTTAAAATATGTGCCTGACTGTCTTAATCGATTACCATAGTCAGTAATCGATTAATCAATGCATTTAGAAAACATGTCTGTCTAACTTAATCGATTACTTCACGGAATAATCGATTATATTGTTCATAGCCTAAACTCAGAACTCATCAGGAGCACTTTAATCGATTACATTCTTGAATTAATCGATTACAAATGCGAAATAATCGATTACAGGAGCGTGTTTAATCGATTATTTTCAATTCGAAAGCTGTTATAAATAGAACTCACTGCTTTGTGTTTTTGTGACTTGAGAATTTCGAAATCTGAGCATTCACAAACATTCACAAGCTTTCATTTCTGAGTTTCAAAAGGCATCTGGGCTTCACAAATTCATATGGTTTTTTGATCCAAAAAAGTGAAGCATCATTGTTCATCAAAGCATAAGGAAAAGAATGCATTGAGTTTGTAATCTCTCATTCAACCTGTTGAATCATTCATTTGCATGAGTTCTTGGATTATCAGGTGATATCTTTCCTTATTCTTTGAAGGTGTAAAACTGTTATTTGAATTTTTGTAAAGATTAGTCTATTGTAAATGGATTTCTTACATGTTTAGAGATAGTGTTTCTCTAAGGACAGCTGAGTAGTGTTCTCAATGTGGGTTTTGGTCCCTAAGGGTCTAATAGTGTTTTAGACTTCTGAACTTTATCTAGGGTTGATAAAGAGAGGCTTGTAATTGCTTGTAAGAATATTTTTGCAATAGTGGAACTCTACTCTAGTGTTGAGTGGAAGAACTAGATGTAGCTTCATAGTGTTTAAAGTGAACCAGTATAAAAATCTGTGGCTAATCTTTCTTCTCACCTATTCATCTCTTATTGCTTTGTTTGTGAATCAATCTCATTGCACAGAAAGTTATACTCTGTTTTCTATTCTTCTTGGAAAAGGAATTTGATTGAATATTGATTCTTGGTTTTGAAACAATTTTTAAAGTGATAAAGATCCTGTGGTAACTCTGATTTTAAATTTTTAATTTACCAAGATTCAACCAATTCACCCCCCTCTTGGTTGTGTTGAAGTATTCTATTATTTTCACTCAGTCCTCACTTGTAAACACTCTCCTCCCTCAGTGCGAAGAAGTCCTCTCCCTTCTGTCGTTGTCGCTACCGCTTCCAGAGTCATTGTCGTTATTGCTTTTGGAGCCGCTATCGCTGCCTTCTTCGCTCACCGTTAAGTTGTGGGTGGTGGTTTCCTCTTGTGGTATAAGCCATTGTCTTCGTTCTCTCAACGCACCTCTCCCTCAACGCACCTCACATTTTCTCAATCTAACAATCTTGAGGTATTTCCCTTTTTCTTTCGTTTTCTCTCTGTTGAGCTTGAAGCGTATTTCATCCTTATTAGCATAGAGTAATTGTTGTCAAACTAATTACATAGAGGTGGCATTATTGCTTGCCCTCATCTAATGATAAATTTGTTTATTTAATTTACTGATGATATTGTTAGAATAAGGTTTGTCTTTTCAAATTGTTACAGTTCACTGAAATTTAAATTTTAAGTTTAATTTTATTAAGTTTAAGGTAAATACAACAGACAAATAAAAAAAAAGGGAACTTAGTACGACAGGCTTTTCTTCAACTCTATAGTCAAAGCTGTTAATAGTTTTCTAATACCCCAAGATGTTGTCTGTTGAATGGCTTCATATGATTATTTCAAAGGGGGAGGTTTGTAGGTTTGCATAGGTCTTGATTTTTCTTATGAAAAGGATTTTGTTATGGAAGTTGGGGGTGAGTGTGGGATAGAATAATTACAATTCATTGATTTTATAAATTATTGTTATTGTTGATGTTGTTTGGATATAGAGTTGAACCAAGTTTGTCAAGTTTATTAACTGAAACAATGAAAACAAGAGTTAAATTGAAGGTTGTAGTTTGTAGTAGTACAAGTTACCAACTATCTGGTTTTGTTGAATCTCAATGGCTCAATGTAATGGCCTCAATTGACTTTTTAATTTATCTGTCAAGTCCGTGTGGTTGGGATTTTTGTCTAGGTTGTCAGGCTTTAGTCAAAACATTTTCTGTTTAAGGGGAGAGTTTCGCTGTTGGAACGAAACGAACCCCCTATTAGTTTATATTATGGTTTCTTCTATGGAAAATGGTGGCATGGAGTTATGTTATGCCTATTTTTTTGTCATAAATGATATATTCTTTGGAGCAGACAATTCCAGTGTGTTGATTTTCTAGCTACATTATAACTTATGTTGTCGTGACTATCTTATTGGAATTAATTACATGTCCCAGGATACTCTTCATTGCGTAGAAATCTATTGCATCTTGCACCAAGGTAAGCGCTTTGAGATGGTATTTCGACATATATTCCTGATGCCTTAGTTTTAAATCATCAAAGGATACCACTTGAAGCTGATATCAAATAGTGTACTTTTTTTGAGTTTAAGTTGTAAAGAAACGTGTAAAACATAGATACATAGTAAACATACATAGGTTGCAATTACTTAGAGTTATGTGAATTGTGATAGCATAGCCAAGACAACTTTTTGTCTGAGTATTTACACAATAACACACACACATGCACATTTTTATGCATAATGAATCCTAGGGTAAAGGCATATTTAGTTCCATACAGTGTACTTGTAAGATAAAAGCTGCAGTGCACTTTTTTTTTGGAATACTTTACCATTGTACATGACATTTGGAATGAGATTCAATATGAGCCTTGATGCTTGGAATTGGAACAAACCAATACTGGAAGGCCAAGCAGCCTACTCTTTTGTCTTAGATGAAAAACTAGGCAACAAGGCTTAGATTTTTGTGTTAAATATCTTCATAAAATAAAATTTGACCTGTAACTCTAGATAATAACTTCAACTGTATGTTATTTCCTATATTATGTAATTTGTATATATGAATTAGGGAATTCTAGTACTTTACCTAGTTGCATGCATGCCTTTTAGAAAATCAATAAGTTATTTACTGTATTAAGTATTTTTTTTAATAGATTTTTATCTACATTTTATCCTTGGGTGAAGATATTTTAAAAGGACCTTTTTATGCCAATCCCATACTTGATACACCTACAATAGAGGCTTCTTTGATACAATGTAAGAATAAATGAAAACATGTTGTAAAATTTTCAATTTTTTTCTTTATGTAGATGTTTCTTTATTTTCTACGAATGATATGAAGCAACTTTTTCTTTGTCATAATTCAATTATTGTTTCACTATTATTAGTTTTAATATATTTTTTTTAGCTGGAATTGTTGTTTTTTTTGTACTTATTTTGAGTGGGTTTTGTTATTGTTTTTTTGGTTACATATTAAGTAATTAGTCTTTTCGTCCCATTTCTCAATAACAAAAATTAAAGTATTTTTTCTATTTTTTGTTAATTTTAATCAATACTAATAGGGGCATGACGGGATGGGGGCGAGGAAGAATATGTATTTTTAACCTTGATAGAAATCGACAATGAGATCGAGGGTCATTTACAAAGTCAGGGGAAAGGGTGGAAAATACAATATCCGCCCCGCATGCCTAAAGACATAATAATAAAATTGAATATTAATATAAAAACAAAATAAATAATAAATGTTGTAGACGTATAAATAATAAGTGAGACAGATATGTCACCTCTTGGTTTTGGTCGGGATTCAAACAAACCCACCATTCGCAGTGCGCATCCCTTTCTTCCTTCCTCGTCTTATTCCCCAACCCTCTTCCAAACCTCTTCCAAACCTCCTTCTCGCTCATCTTCTTTCTGTTACGCTCCCTCTGAACAACGTCGTTTCTCGTCGTACAGCCATGTCATACGACTACCTCTTCAAGTACATCATCATCGGCGACACAGGTTAGGTTCTCGCCTACCCTCTTTCTTTTTCTTCTCGCAATTAGGTCTCCGTATCTGACACCAATTTGGGTTTTTCTACGGTGCGGTGCAGGTGTAGGGAAATCGTGCCTGCTCCTGCAATTCACCGATAAGAGGTTCCAACCGGTTCATGATCTCACCATTGGTGTCGAGTTCGGCGCTCGCATGGTCACCATCGATTCTCGACCCATTAAGCTTCAGATTTGGGATACCGTTAGTCTCTCTCTGTACTTTTCTTTTTTAATTTCTACTACCTAATTATTTTTTGGTTGAATTGATTAAGGGTATGTGTATGTACTAGAACACTAAAGTAAATTTTTTGTGATTGATGGGTTTGAAAAGTTTTTGTAAGTTTCTTTTAATTTTTTAATGTATTTTTCCTTACTGCCTTGATCGAATCATGGAAAATAGGAGTGTAGGGCCATAATTAGGAGTAAGGTTCTATAGCTAACGAAGGTTGGTCGGGTTTGTAAGGATATAACTCATATCTCACAAGGACATGAGTTTGAATTTCGTTATCGATGTGAGGAGTTCAATGGTGTATAATCCGAAAGTACCTTTGTAAACACTCTTTGAGCTGTGAGACCTTCACTGACCCTGGTGAACTCCAAGAGCCCAACACACCTAAACCTTTTTTCACTACAAAAAAGGAATAAGGTTCTATACAGGGCATATCTAGTGAACTGATGTTTGAGAGAAGTTAATTTTGACTATACAACCATACATGAATGATTAAGATGTTCTTTTAATTTTAACTACTCATTTGAATTATATAGTTGAAATTCACTCCTCTCATACTCTCATCTCTTACTTGATACGCTTGCAAGTTCTATCTATAATATAGGTATATAGATATTAGAACAAGGTGTTGGATTTGTGATTGTGAGAAATAAATCTGAATCTTATGGTGAGAATGGTTAAAACTTGTTTTAGGATGGGAAATATGTAGTTGAACACTTGAATTTGTTAAAGCATATATGTCATGCATGCACAACCTATTAGTTATGTCTTAGGTTGCTTAATACTTTGTTAGAATTGGACAGAAACGCAAGAAAGAAGGAAGTGAATATTATTGATGAATTGACAGTTACAATAGAATTGAGTGTATTTGAGGCACTCAACCTCCTACTAGTACATTCCTACCTTTCTCTTCTTTGTCTCCTCTATTTATATCATTCTCCCTTAGTAACTAACTGACAGTTGTTTTAGTTAGTTAACTAACACTCAGTTCCCACTAACAGCTTATAATTGAATCACTACTTAGCTTTCCTTCTATTATATATCTACCCCCACCTATTCTTGTATCTATCAATACCCTCCCCTTCAAGATGGACCTTGTCCCCAAGGTCCAAGTGAGGAAAAATATTGTTGATCTCTTCCCAACTTTCCCAGCTATCTTCATGATGTGGGAGTCCTTGCCATTTAATGAGCACTTCCCGCTTCCCTCCTTCTGTTATTCTTGTTTTCATAATCTGCTCTGCTTGTCCTTGCAGTTCTAAATTTTCATTCAAAACCTTGGGTAAGGGCTGAACCACACAGGTCGGTTTAATAGCTTTCTTAAGCAAAGATACATGGAATACAGGATGGATTCTGCTATCCTCTGGTAGTTCCAGCTTATAAGCTACTTCTCCTATTTTCTGAATCACTTTATAAGGACCGTAGAACCTTGGGCTTAATTTTTCATTTGGCTTCTTTGCCAAGGACTTCATTCTATAGGGCTGTAATTTTAAAAATGCCCAATCTCCTTCTTGAAATTCTACTTCTCTTCTATGTTTATCAGCATACTTCTTCATCTGTTCCTGAGCTTTTACCAAATTCATCTTCAATTCCTGAATTAGCTCATCTCTGTCTCTGCTCAGATTATTAATCTCTTCTATCTTAGAGGGTAAATCTGTTCCTTTAAGTAACAGTGGAGGTTCCTGCCCATACAAAACTGTGAAAGGAGACATCTTTGTTGATCTGTTGTAATTAGTATTAAACCAAAACTCAGCCCAAACTAACATATCAGGCCATTGTTTTGGCTTAGTACCAGTTAAGCACCTTAAGTACACTTCCAGACATCTGTTTACCACTTTTGTTTGCCCATCAGTCTGAGGATGATATGCAGTACTCATCTTCAGCTGTGTGCCTGCTTGTTTAAACAGCTCCTTCCAAAACTGACTCATGAACAAGCTATCCCTGTCTGACACTATAGAATTTGGGAACGCATGCAATCTGACCACTTCCTTTATGAAAACCTCAGCAATTTCCTTGGCAGTATAAGGATGAGACAGTGCTAAAAAATGAGCATATTTTGTCAATCTATCCACTACTACTAAAATAGTGTCCTTGCCTTTTGCCTTAGGCAAACCACCAATGAAATCTAAATGTATATCAGTCCAAACCTTAGTAGGGACAGGCATTGTTATTAAAATCGCGAGCCGGATCGTATAATCGGACGATCCCACGATTTTTCCCGAGCAAACCGATCCAGATCGTGTCTGAGATCGCCGCCGGGTAGGATCTCTTCAAGATCGCGATCTTAATCGCGAAATCGTGTGATCGACAATCCCCTCCGATCCTGCGACCTGCGACCGCGACCTGCTTCCTGCGACCTCCAACCACCGACCTCCGCTGCGGTGACCGGTGACCTCCCCCCTGCTGCGCGCGAGACCAGGTAGGTTCTCCCTTTCTCTTGGCCGGCCCTTTCTCTTCTCCCTTTCTCATCTCCCTTTCTCATCTCCCTTTCTCATCTCCCTTTCTCTTCTCCCTTTCGCTTGAACTTTGAAGTCTTGAACTGTTTGGAAATATGACAGAGGCATGGTTTTTTTTTCAAGCCAAGCCTTAAGCCCTTTGTTCTGTCATCTGTGAAATAGTTTATTGATTAACTTTGAACTCTGTACCTGGCTGGCTGTCTGGATCAGGACTAAAGGAATGGCAAGTGGATCGGGTTCAGATAAAGATGTTGGAGGAGGGAGTGGAGCATCTGCACCTCCACGTAAAATAGCAAGAAATGCTGCTGGAATGAGGACTGATGTGGCATGGAAACACTGCATTTCTGTTGATGGGGATGCAAGAAAAGTAAAATGCAAATACTGTGAGAAGGTGTTCACAGGAGGGGTTTACCGTTTCAAGCATCATTTAGCGGGAACGGCGAAAGATGTTGGATCTTGCAGGGCTGTCCCTGAAGATGTCCAAAAGGAAATGATGATTATTGTGTCATCATTGCAAGAAAAGCTATTGAAAAAATCTGGTCAATTTGAGGGAGTAGGTAGTAGCTCTGTTGCATCCGAAGAAGGTGGTACTACTAGTGGTAGTAGTGGTGATATTTTCAAGAGAAAGATAATGTCTCAAGCCACCATGAACAACATGTTCAAGAAGAACATAAGAGAGGAAGCTTGCCAAAACATTGCCCTTTTTTTCTACAATAATGCGATTCCCTTTAATGTGGCCAATAGTGAAGAATATAAGAAGATGTTTGAGTCGGTTGCTCGACATGGTCAAGGATTTAACCCACCATCCTTCCATGAAATTAGGGTGAAATACTTGAAGCATCATGTTGACAAGACCAATCTATCTTTGGATGATCATAGAGCTTATTGGAAGAAATCTGGGTGCACAATAATGACAGATGGATGGACTGATAGGAGGAGGAGGACCATATTGAACTTTCTAGTGAATAGTCCTCTTGGAACTATTTTTCTGAAGTCCATTGATGCATCTAACATATGCAAGACAGCCGACAAAATTTTCAAGATGATGGATGATGTGGTTGAGGAGGTCGGGGAAGAAAATGTTGTCCATATTGTGACGGACAATGCTGCAAATTACAAGGCAGCTAGGGATTTGTTGATGCGGAAAAGGAACAAGTTGTACTGCACACCTTGTGCAGCTCATTGCATTGATTTGATGTTAGAGGATTTTGAGAAGAAGATACCACTTCATAAAGACACAATTGCAAGTGCCAGAAAGATTACAACTTACATCTATAGTAGAACAAGTCTCATTGCTTTATTGCATACCTTTACTAAAGGGGGTGATTTAATTAGACCCGGCTTGACCCGTTTTGCTACTTCCTACTTGACTTTGGGATGCTTGAATGAGAATAAAGGTTCATTAACTAGAATGTTCACATCTGAAGAATGGACTTCTAGTCAATTAGCAAAGTCTAAGGATGGTAAGCTTGTGGAAAATTTGATTACAGATAAGGAGTTTTGGAAGAATGTTCTTCATTGTATGAGGGGTGCTTTTCCCCTAATTAAAGTGTTGCGCTTGGTAGATTCAGATGAGAAGCCAGCCATGGGGTTTATTTATGAAGAGAAGGATCGAGCTAAGGAGAAAATACAAAATATCTTTAGAGGGGTTGAGAGCAGGTAATTATATCTTCCACCATTAGTTTCATATTATATTTTATAAACTTAGTTTAGAAACTAATTCTTTTTTTTTTTCATTTATAGCTACATGCCTATATGGGAAATTATTGATCAAAGATGGGACAACCAATTACATAGGCCCTTGCATGCTGCAGGGTATTATTTGAATCCCATGCTACATTATAGTCCTGGTTTTAAAGTTGATTGGGAAGTGAAGAAAGGATTCATTGATTGCATGGAAAGACTTGTGGGAGACATTGATG
>PYAF01005572.1:209815-241816 GCA_007407185.1 Glycine tomentella
GAAGAACAAAATAATCGATGCTACTATTCTTGTAATCGATTATTTATTAGCAACTTTATTTTTCCAAAAACTTTACATTCTAAGTGCCTTTCTAATCAATTGCTTTTACTTAATCAATTAATCCAATGATCTTAAAATGAATGAATGATGCATGATGCATACACTTGGATTATCAGATCATATACTTCCTTTTACAAATTATCAAATTGATTCTTCAAGCTTTCCTTTGAGCATATCCTTTTGTGCATGTTTGAAAGTCCAAAACCTTGAAGCTTGATCTTCATTCATTGATACTTGGCTTCACTTGAATTAACAAATAGTAAACAGATAAAACAAAAAGTAGAGAAGACAACAAATAGATAAAATAAAAACACAGAAAACTGCTTTTGTAAATCCTTCCCCACACTTGAAATGCACATTGTCCTCAATGTAAGCATGCAATGAAATGCAAACAAAGAGACAACAAATAAAAGAAGGGAAAAGCAACTCCTCAAGTGTCATCCAAGGCACATTATCACATAAAATTGGCAAGACCAAAGAGAGGTCTTCCACAAGCTCCTTCTCCACTTGAGGACTTTCATGAAAAATCTTCAGTTGGTGACCGTTCACTTTGAATACTTTGCTAGTAACTTCATTTTTAATCTCAATTGTACCATGGGAAAAACATTAGTAATAATAAAAGGACCATCCCATCTAGATCGAAATTTACCGAAAATAAGCTTAAGGCGAGAGTTAAACAAGAACACTTTTTAGCCAATACGGAACTCCTTCCTAAAAATCCTAAAGTCATGAAATCTCTTCAATTCTTCTTGTAAATCTTGGATTTCTCATAGGCTTCTAAGCGGATCTCCTCTAATTCTTGCAATTGAAGTTTCCTTTCCATACCTGCTCCATCAAATGCCATGTTACAACTCTTTGCCGCCTAATAAGCACGGTGTTCAATCTTCACTGGAAGGTGGCATGCCTTACCAAAAACCACCCTATAGGGAGATATCCCCAAAGGTGTTTGGTAAATGGTCCTGTGAGCCTATAGAGCATCTTCAAGTAGCTTGTTGCAATCCTTCCTGTTGGGTTTCATTACCTTCTGCAACACTTGCTTGATCTCTCTATTAAAAACCTCTGCTTGGCCATTAGTTTGGGGATGATAAGCTGTAGTAACCCTATACTTCTGGAGCAAGGATTTCAATGACCTGTTACAGAAGTGACTCCCTTGGCACTGATAATAGCTCTAGGCACACCAAACCTGCAAAAAATGTTAGATCTCACAAAATCCACAACAACTTTAGAATCATTAGTTCTGGTGGCCTTAGCTTCAACCTATCTAGAAACATAATCCATAGCAAGCAAGATATATGAAAAACCATGAGAAATAAGAAATGGACCCATAAAATCAGTACCTCAAACATAAAAAAATCTTACAAAAAATTAATTGGCTGCTGGGGCATCTCATGCCTATGTGTAATGGTCCCTCACTTTCTGACACTGCTCACAAGTGGTGGAAAATAATGAGCATCTCTAAACATGGTGGACATGGTGGGTCAATAGAACCCACAGTCTAACACCCTCACAGAGGTTCGCTAAGGACTAAAATGACTGCTAATAGATGTGTCATGACAAAACTAAAGAATATACTGAATCACATGATCTGGCACACACTTGCAGATCACTTGGTCACTACCAAACCTCCACAAATAAGGATAATCCCACAAATAATATTTAACATCACTCTTAAGTTTATCTATTTGAGACCTAGCTGCATGAGGTGGGACAATAGATGCAACAATGAAATTCACAATGTTAGCAAACTAAGGTGTAATATGTGATGAATGCAAATGCATCAAATTCTCATCCAGGAAATTATCCCTAATAGGAAAAGACTCAACAGGTCCCTTAATCCTGCTCAAATGATCAACCACCAAGTTTTTTGTACCACTATTGTCTTTAATCTCAATATCAAACTCCTGAAGAAGAAGCATCCACCTGATCAATCTAGGTTTAGCATCAGGCTTCTTCAACAGGTACTTCAAAGTTGCATTGTCCATAAAGATAGTGATATGGGAGCAAAGAAAATAAGATCTGAATTTATCTAATGCAAAAACAATAGCTAAAAGCTCCTTTTCAAATGTGGTGTAGTTAACTTGGGTAGCATCTAAAGTGGGTGAAGCATAAGCAATGACATGGGATAGTTTATCTACTTTCTTTGACAACACAACCCCAAGTGCAAAGTTAAAGGCATCACACATGAGCTCAAAGGGAAGTTTCCAATTTGGTGGTTGCATGATGAGAGAAGTGGTAAGTCTCTTCCTCAACTCCTTAAAGGCCTCTTTGCAAGGCTGTTCAAGCACAAAGTCTACGTCCTTTTGGAGAAGCTTGGAGGCAAGGCAATCTTGCTGAAATCCTGAATGAATCTCCTATAAAAACCTGCATGTCCAAGAAAATAATGCACTTCCTGCACATAAGCGATGTAAGATAGAGAAGTAATAACATCAATCTTGGCCATATCGACCTCAATACCTTTACTAGAGACCAAATGCCCCAAGACTATACCCTCATGAACCATAAAATGGCATTTCTCAATGTTAAGAACATGGTTAGTCCCAATACATCGATCAAAAACTCTAGAGAGGCTATCCAAACATGCATCAAAAGAGGAATCATAAATAGTGAAATCATCCATAAACACCTCCATGCAACTCTCTAATAAATCAGAAAAGATGCTCATCATGCACCTTTGGAAGGTTCCCGGAGCATTGCATAAGCCAAAGCGCATCCTGGTGTAGACAAATGTGCTAAATGGACAGGTGAATATGAATTCCTATACCCACTCGTGCGGTACTTCATTGTGTGATCTATATATATATATATAATAAGATAAAATATATATTTCTATATTATAATTATATTTTTATAGAACATGAAATGTGCCAAAACCAAAACAAGCCACCCCTGCAAGAAATAAATGAATTCCAAAAAACTTTGGGACTAAAAATTTGTTATTATGATTATGAGTAAGTCGTTATGGTGAAATTGGTAGACACGCTGCTCTTTTATTGGTCCTCCGGTGCAATGTGAATCTATATGTAACCTGAAAAACCATCAAGAAAGCAATAATGTGGTTTACCTGCCAACCTCTCCAAAACTTGGTCAATGAATGGGAGAGGGAAATGGTCCTTGCGAGTTTCCTGGTTAAGTCTCCTATAGTCAATGCAAATTTGCCAACTGTTGGCTACTTTAGTCGAAATCAACTCATTATCCTAATTTTTCACAAAAGTGATATTTGACTTCTTAAAAACCACTTAGACAAGTGAAACCCAAGTGCTATCTAAAATGGTATAGATGATCCCTATGCCTAGTAACTTCATCACCTCCTTCTTCACCACATCAAGAATGGTGAGATTCGGCCTCCTTTGTGGCTGGCTTACAGGCCTAGAATCATCCTCCAAAAGTATCTGATGCATGCATATGGAAGGATTTATTCCAGGAAGGTCAGCAAGCATTCATCCAATGCCCTTTTTGTGGCCTCTCAAAACACGCAGCAACTTCTCTTCATGCTCAAGTGACAGATTATTGGATATGATGACTTTGAGCTTCTGAGGTGCTCATGTAATGGTTTCAGCTCCAAGGAAGGTGGTTGAATGGTGGATGGCAAGGGAAGGTTGGTGGCTGATGGAAGGGAGATAGGAAAGTTAGGACTTGTACCTACAACAATAAGGTTGGTGGCTGATGTGCCTTGAATGACACTTGAGGAGTTTCCTTTTCCCTTCTTTTATTTTTTGTTTCTTTGTTTGCATTTCATTGTATGCTCACATTGAGGACAATGTGCATTTCAAGTATAGGGGGAAGGATTTACAAAATCAGTTTTCTGTATTTCTGTTTTATCTGTTTGTTATCTTCTCTGTTTTCTATTTTATGTTTGTTGTCTTTGTTTTTTGTTTTATCTATTTGTTGTTTTCTCTTTTTTCTATTTTTGTATTTGTTGTTATTGTCTATTTTTGTATTTTGTTTTAGTTTTTGAGTCTATATCTATTTTCTGTTATGTTTAGTTGTATGTTGTTTATGTCTATTTTCTGTTATCTTAAACTAAAGACTACAAAACTCCATCTTGAAAATGAAAAAAATTGTAAAGAAAAAAAGTCTAACTTATTGGAAAATCTTCAGAAGTTGGAAAACCAACTGGAAGACTTACAATTTGAGTGAAAACAACTCAATGAACTTCATGATCACTAACATGAAGAAAGATATGGTCTGTGGAGAGAGTGTTCACAAGCTCACCATGATTATGAAAACTTGGAGGCAAGTCAACATGATCTTTGGATCAAATATAAAAATTACAAGAAAATTGTGACATTCTTGAATGATAAACTTGAACAGAATAAGGCTCTCAAAAGGCAACCTTAAGATGTTAAACTTCATCAAGAGATTAGCTCTCTAAGAGAATCTTTATCTAAATTTGTTGAAGGCACTGAAAAACTAGACAAGTTGTTAAGATTTAACAAATGCCATATGATAAATCTAGACATGGATATGAATGAGAAATTTATAATCATGATGATAAAATTGTTGTTTGCTATTTTTGTGGAAAGACTGGATAGATGACATCCAAATGTAGATATCTACCAAAAACTGGGTTGTCCAATGCTTTCAAAACTAACAAGAGAGGACCCAAAAAGATTTGGGTACGTAAAGAGAAAATAATTCTTGTTGCAGATATCTTCAACCAAGAAAAACACACCAGTCATGGTATTTGGACATTGGATCACAACATATGACAGGAGAAAGGTGTATGTTCCATTGTCTGACCCCTATGCATGGTGGAACAATCACTTTTGATGGGAATCAAAAAGGGAAGATAGCAGGAGTGGTAAGGATAAGTATTTATCCCTATCCTCCTATAGATAATGTTCTTTTTGTTCAAGGACTCAAACACAATCTACTTAGCATACGCCAATTATGTAGCAGTGGACATGATGTTTCCTTTAACATAGAAGGGCGTGTCGTCCAAAATGAAAAATGGGACAAAGCTTTTTTCTACTAAGAGAAAAGGTAATTTCTATAAGATCAATCTTAGTGAGTTGTCAAATCAAAATGTAACTTGCCTACTATCTATCAAAGAAAATCATTGGGTATGGCACAAGAAGCTTGGACATGCAAGCTTAAGGTTAATCTCAAAGCTACAAAAGCATGACCTCGTAAGACGATTACCAAGGTTGTCATACAAAGATGATTTACTTTGCAAAGCATGTTAGAAGGGGGAAAATGAAAAACTCTTTTTCTAGCAAGAACATTGTTTCCACCTCAAGACCTCTTGAACTATTACATCTTAATTTGTTTGGCCCTACCAAAACAACCTCTATTAGTGGAAAAAGATATGGTCTAGTAGTAGTAGGAAACTACTCAAGATGGACATAGGTAATGTTCCTTGCTCACAAAGATGAGTCATTTGAGATATTCTTTAAATTTTGTAAAAGAATTAAAAATGAAAAGGGAATATGCATTACTTCAATCAAAGTAATTATGGTGGGGAATTTGAAAATGAAAATTTCAATCTATTTTGGGAAGATAATGGTATTCTTCACAATTTCTCAACCCTTAGAACACCACAGGAAAATGGTGTAGTTAAGAGGAATAACAAATCATTGCAGGAAATGGTTAGGACCATGCTCAATGATAATTCCACCCCCAAGCACTTTGGGCTAAAGTAGTGAATAATGTCTGCTATTTACAAAACAAAATTTACATTAGACCAATTCTGAAAAGGACTCCTTATGAATTGTCGAAAGGACGCAAACCCAACATTTCATATTTCCATCTTTTTGGATGTCAATGTTTCATCTTAAACACTAAGGAAAGCATGGGAAAGTTTGATTTCAAGAGTGATATTGGAACATTGCTTGGATACTCTGAAACATCTAAGGCATATTGAGTATACAACTCTAGAACCTTGGTAGTAGAAGAAGCAATTGATGTGAAGTTTATGGACGCTAAGTCTGATACAAAAATATTAGAGTTGGATGAGTCTTGTGCAGATATCAGATTGGACAATGGCATTGGACCCTCAACAATCAATCAAACATCAAAAGCAGACACAACAAATCAAACACTGGATAACCTTCAAGAAGTTAGAGAACCAATTGGATAATTACTCAGGAAGAATCATCCCGAACGTCAAATCATTGGTGATCCCTCAACAAGAGTCCAAACAAGAGCATCACTCAGAAATCAAGGCCATACAACATCGATATCTGAAATAGAACCCAAAAGCATAGATAATGTTATGGGAGATAAACATTGGGTCAAGGCCATGCAAGAAGAACTTGACCAATTTCAAAAGAATGATGTGTGTAAACTTGTGGAACTATCCAAGTATGTAAAGGAGCTCCTTAAGAAGTTCAACATGCATAATGGTAAGGAAATGAAAGCACCTATACATCAAACCACATGTCTTGGATTGGACGAGGAATCCAACAAGGTGTACAACCATTAGTGTAGAGCAATAATTGGATCATTGTTGTACCTTACAACATCTAGACCAGACATTATGTTTAGCGTCTGTTTATGCACAAGATTCCAATCAGACCCAAGGGAAGTTCAATTAGCAGTTGTTAAAAGAATATTTAGAAATTTAAATGGAACTACTAATCATGGTCTTTGTTTTAAGCAAGGGAAAAAATCTAGGTTAATAAGCTATTGTCATGCTGACTATGATGGTGGTAAACTTGAGAAAAAAAAACACCAGTGGAAGCTGCCACTTCATTGGTGGAAATCTTGCCACTTGGATTTTCAAGAAGCATGAATCAATAGCATTGCCCACAATAGAAGTTGAATACATGTCAGTTGCAAGCTAGTGTACTCAATTGATATGGATCAAGAATCAACTGGAAGACTACAACATCTTTGAAGGAAGAATTCCTATCTACTGTGGCAACAAGGCATCGATAAGTTTATCCAAAAACCCCACTATACATTCTAGCGCTAAGTATATAGAAATTAAACATCACTTTCTCAAAGATCACGTTTAGAAAGGAACGATGAATTTACACTTTGTACCCACTGAAAATTTGCTTGCTGACATCTTTATGAAACCACTTATTGAGGACATGATAATTTTATTAAGAAATCAATTGGGAATGGATCTTGTGAAAGAATAATTCATTTCTATATAACTTTGTAGAGGACTCATCATCCAAAGGCTCCTAAATAATAGCATTTGCATGATTGGACGACCTAAGACTGGACGCATACATACAACATACATTAAGTTAAACGCAACGTTTTAAGGTACAAAAAGTATTGTGTGTGTGCTCTGCTTAGTTGGCACTTGAGTAACAAGCTTATTAAATTCTATACAAAAGCCCAAAAAATTGCCCACATTCCCTCTTCTTCCTTCTTGTATCATATACTAAACTAGAAAGGTTCTAGTTACAACATTAATCTCTCTCAGATATCTATCAGAAAGAAACAAGGAAAATTTTCTCTTAACCCTAATCCAAGAACTCAACCATGTCTTCTAAAAGTGCACACCAAGAGATGTGCATCCCTTCTATGGAGTTCACCACCATTCACACTAATGGTGAACCCACTGTCCACATTGAGCACTTCTTCGATATCAACAAATTGGAAAAAGTTGGTCTCAAACTAAATGAGACTTTGCTTTATTATGGTGCAAGCCTGTATTTGAATGAGCCTCAACTCATATATTATGGAGAAACTCTGAGTTCCTAAACAATAAAACCATTATGTCCAAGGTTCTAGGGGTTATTGTGACTCTGTCAAGTGACTCCATTGCTAAAGCTACTAGAAGCCTCCGTGAAGGATACACCTACTATTAAGGTTGGGAGAAGGCTTATGACTCCCACTTTTCAAAATCCCTCTACAAAGAAAATGTTGAAAGAGATTTTGTTGTTTAGTTTCTTTTGTTTAAATTCAAGCAATTCTAAAAGTGCATCTGGCTTGGCTTTTCTGAAATTTTAAATTACTTTTAAGTTAAAGTAAAAAAAAAAATGAAAAGTTGTTTACATATTTTTTATCTTCTTAAAAGATATTTCAAAAATTATAGGAAATATTTATTATATTTGGACAAACACGAAGATACCAATTATCAAAACCCCAAACATGCCACAGGATTAATGGACCAAAATGACAAGTTTTTGGGATATTTTTTTCTTCTTAAAAGTTAATTCAAAATTATATACCCCAACTACACAGTATGGTGCATAAAAATATAAAATTAGCATGAGGAACCTTGCATGTGTAATTGCACATTGGTGATGATGTATGAGCAAAACAAATTAAATTCTAAGCATCATAATTTTCTCTTTTGGGATTGGTGCATTGGTCAAACCACATGCTCATCTTCCTTACGGTCGTATCCTTAGACTCATTTTTTAAGCACAATTTGCACTAAGTTTTGGTCAATGGAAATAATTAAGCTTACTTATGTGTCAACACAAGAAATTAAAAGATTGATTCAAGAAAATGAGAGTTAACAAGCTAAATATATGTTCCTTCATTAGGTTAATGCAATGAATACTTTAGATTACGTTTACAACATTAGTAATACTTTAAAGAATAGGTATATTAGCTCAAAGCTTTGCTCACAAAGAAAAGGAGAGATCCGGCTACAAAATTGTTGGATGGTAACAACCAACATGCACTCAAAATATTATGCAAAGTTAAATAACCAAAGCATTCAAAATGTTCATAGTTATAACAAATATTGCTACATAATAGCAAACAAGTAACCCAACAAACACATTAACATTTTAGACACCATTGTGGGCACTAAAAACAAATAAGCTCCTCACTTGTTAAAGAGTTACACTTCAAGTTCAAAATTTTTTATTCTGTTCATCCATTTTTAATTTCAATAAAAAAAAAACCTGACTTCACAATACCAATTTAGTCAAATCACAATTAGTAAATAAATAAGAACAAAATTATTAGTCACATCCATTTGTGGTAAAATCATAACAATCTTCCATTTTTTATTTACTTCACCAATTTGTAATTTCAATGCAGAAACCTAATTTTATAACCCCAATGTAGTTAAACCAACACAAGTCAAATCACAATTAGTAAATAATATAGACAAAGTTATAAACTTGTTTAGAAAAAGATATTATTTTATTGTCAATAAATTAGGAATTTGTTTTCTTATTTAAGATTAGGATGTTAGGTTTATAAATAGAGAGTTTTGATATGAGAAGAATCACCCAACTTGAAGAGGAAGTCACCATCCTAAGTGACAGAGAGATCATGTAGAGGAAAGGTTTGTAAGTTTGCCCAATTTGTCCTAAAAACTTGTTGTGAGGTTGTGAATGTAAGGACGAGTGCCCCAACCACATTAAACAAATTCGAGATTGTGGATGTAAGGATGAGGGCTTGGACCACATTAATAAAATAAACTGCGTGGATGTAGGCATGAAGAGTTGAACCACGTTAAACAAATCTATAATCTTTTCTTTTAATCATATGGTGTGTTGCCTTTTGTTTTATGGTGTATTCTTTTTAATCCTTGTGCACAATAAAGAGATGTTTGTGTGTGTGTGTGTGTGTTTCCAACAGTGATATTAAAGCTAATAGATCTTACGACTTGGTGACTAGACAAGAGAAGGGTATTGAACAAGCTTAAGGAAACTGATGGTAGATACATGTAGGATCATTGTGTCGAAAGTCTTCTTGACTATGTGGAAGTCAAGCAACATGTTCCAACGGTGGTAGCTAACTATTGTACGAGTTAAGACCGTCCAATATTCATGGAGAGCATATAGGGAGACATACCAAAGTTTATGGTTTTTGATTATTGAAGATGAAATTTAGAAACTTTAATTGAGGGAAGAATTGTTGGAAAACAATTCAAATTTTTTAATTTAAAATTTGTAAGATATTGTTTAGAAAAAGATATTATCTTATCTTTAGGATTTGTTTAAAGAAATTATTTGTAAATTATGGATTTGTTTTCTCTTTTAAGATTAGGATGTTAGGACTATAAATAGGGAGTTTTATATGAGAAGAATCACCCAACCTAAAGAGAGAGCCACCACCCTAAGTGAAAGAAGAGGGTCATGTAGAGGAAAGGGTTGCAATTTTGTCCAATTTGTCCCAAAAACTTGTGTGGTTGTTAGGGATGAAGATTTGAATCACATTAAACAAATTTGAGGTCGTGAATGTAGCAATGAGAACATGAACCATGTTAACAAAATAAACTATATGATTGTAGGCATGATGGGCCGAACTACTATAAACAAATTTGTGACTTTTTCTTTTAATCTAATGTTGTTGCCTTTTATTTTATGGTGTATTCTTTCTTATCCTTGTGCATAATAAAAGATATCTTTGAATTTTTTCCAACACCATTTGTGATAAAAGAAAAAAAATGCAACTTGATTTTGTAACTCTTTATAAGATGAGGACATCTCACTATATGAACGTGAAGTGTATCCAAACACTTGAGATAAGAAAGGTCTCAATCCTAACTCTCGCATATGTCCATAGTGTTTTTTACTTCTTAAAACATGAGCTAAGGAATCATGAGTTGGTAGGTCTTGTGAAGTGGACTAGGTATTCGATTTGTGTGTTTGAACTTTTTCCTTCAAAGACTATACAAAGCAACATATTATAAATTTATAAAAACATTAAACTCATTTGATAACTATCAACAATTAAGAGAGTTTGGTAAAGCTGACTAAAATTGAACTCACACCAATTTCGGCTTTGTTAAATAAACCATGTTTTTTAATAGAATAAACCATGGTTAATAAATTGTCATTGAAATTACTATTTTTTTAGTGTTGTTTAAAAAAATGCTTAAAAATTATTTAAATTTGTTTTAGACTTGATAGCTTTTTAAGTGATCATACACATTTTATAATTATTTGGGTATCATGAATATGAAAAGACTCTAACTTTTTTAGGATAAATATTATTTTAGTCACTTTTTAATTCCTAATCTACAATTATGGTTCTCTTATTTTTATTGTTATTTTTGCAATTTTAATTTTGCTATTTTAGAAATTTTCCACTTTTGGTACAATCATCAATTTCTAATGTTTTATTTCTTCTATTACTTTTTTACATTTTTTATTTCAAACTATATTAAATTTTGTTTTGGAAAATTTAGAATTAATTTGTAAACTTTCTTTTTAAAAAAATAAAAGTAATTTAAACTTCTGGATGGATTAAAATTCTGAGAGAAAATCTAAATAAATTTTTGAATTAATTTATAAGTTACTTCTGAAATAAAATTTTAGAAATAACTTACATATTATTTTTAGAATTGAAATTAATTTTAAAAGTAATTTACATTTCCGAATGGATTAAAATTCTGAGATAAAATCTAAATAAATTTTTGAATTAACTTATAAATTACTTCTAAAATAAAGTTTTAGAAATGATTTACATATTATTTTTAAAATTGAATAAAAAATAATTTGAGATTAAGCTATAAGCCATTAGGAAATAGAATGAAATAGTCTGTTATGACAAAACAAAAATCACTAAACTAAGGGATTTGACAAAACAATAATCTTTGTGCGAACTACTTATGTGACTACACCTCCTTCACTCGCAACAACAACTTCTCCCACAATTTCACCTTCTTCATAGTAGCCTCGCGACCTCCTCCTCATGAGTCACGATGCCCATATTGTCCTCCCCCACCCCCTTTCCCCTCCTTCTTTTGTGTGTCACCATTGGAGGAAAGAATGCGATCTAGAACATGGTAAAGTCTTCCAAAACGACAATTCCAAAATGTTTTTTATGTTCAACCAATAAATATAGTAGCCTTACGAAATAGTCATTTTGGAACATAGATTGAGTTTGAAATAGGCTTTTCATAATACATAAAATGTTTTTTATGGAATACGCATTTTGAAAGCTATTTTTTACTGTTATGGAACACCTATTTCGAAAGGCGAAAACAATTTTTACTGTTATAGAACACCTATTCTAGAAAGAAGAAGATTTTTTTTACTTTTATGAAACACCTTTCTGAAAGTTATTTTTCACTGTTACGGAACACTTAGTTTAGAAACTATTTTTTAATGTAATGGAATACCTATTCCAGAAGGCGGAAGCGATTTTTTACTGTTATAAAACACCTATTCTATAAATTATTTTTTACTATTATAAAATACCTATTCCGAAAAGAAATAATATGAAAATGCTAGTTTGAAATTTTTGAAATATTGTGAGCTGCAGATTCAAATCCCCTGAACTAAAAACCTAAAAACAAAGTCCGTTAATAAGGCCCAAAAGCCCAGAACGATTATAGTGGCTGCAACAATAGAAGCAATATCTCTCTCTTCTTCAGTCTATCCTTATTCTCGACCTTCGTTAGATCCTCAGTTCCCAATCGACCTTCAATTTCGTAAGTCCCTTTTTCAATTTCTCTTTATTTCCCACCTGTATTTGGTTACTGTTATTTTTTAAATGTCCAGCTCTCACTGTGACCCGCTTCTTAATTACGGGGTTTTCAATTTCATATCAATTTTCTCTCTGTTACTTCCCATTTGGTGCCTGAAGCTTCATTTTCTGGATTAAACCGAGGTTCCTTGTTTTATCATATTGGTGCAGAAAAGTTATCTGCCATATTCAGATTTCATTTGAATGTTGGTTTATGAAGTTGCTGCATTTTCTACTTGTTTCACTCTCATTTTTTGTATGTGTTTAGTAGCATATTTTATGCTGAAAATTCACAACTTAGTTCTCATTGTTGTTTAAAATCAGCAATCAGCAATGAGGAATGGTGTGTTTATTTTTAGGGTTGGATAAATAGGTTTAATCCGTCGGCTAACCCATTTAGCCCACAAGAAAAAGTGGACTGGCTGACATTGTCAACCCACTTAATTAAACGGATCGCGCTAACTCAACCCATAAAAATGCGGGTCAAGGCCAGGCACATCCACCGGGCCAAAGAGATAAGGAATATCAAAACCAATGGCAGAGAGTGAGTTGGTGAGGCGCACACAGATTGCATGGAGAGAGAGTTTGAAAAGTGAAAACAAGTGCAGCAGAGCAGCAGAACAGCAGAAGTGCTCCTCGATCCGCATCCCGCTTTCGCACCACAGAGAGAGAGAGAGGAACAACCTTACAGCCCGCGTCTCCGTCCCAGGTCCCCGGTCCGGTGTCGTTAAGGTCACCGATGGAGCCCCAAACAAGCTTTCCAAAATTTACTTTCCTTTTCTCTTTCATATGAAATCTCTAATTCCTAATTGTATCGAAATTTGCTTTTTCATGGTGTCACCATTTTGTGGAGTAAATTTGATTTTTGTATGATATCCAAACACCCTATGAATCTGTTTTGTTTTGTTGTGTGTGGATGCATCAAGGTGTTTCGACTTTCGTTTAGATAGCGCAGTCCAAAGTATGTGATTATTACTGCTTCTTTGTTCTTATTCTACATCTAATTGTTTCGTTTCACCCTGGCCTTAAGATAAGAGCATAAAATTAAAGTAGCGATAATCTACAGTGACGAATCTTCCAAGAGATCGGAAAAGTTACATTACTTTTTTTCCTATCCACTTTGAAAATGTTGGGTGAGTATTTGAAAAATCATATTGGCCTCTTCTATTCTAACATTAGCAAACTCTTGTTATGGCACTAAAGTTGAATTGAAAAACATTGCCACTCGTTGCTTGCATGAATTGTTTATTTTTTAGCGTGAAATAGGATTGGTCAAACCCTCGAAAGTGTGCTTTACATAACATCACTATTATATATGACTAAATGACTTGGTCGTAAAAATCAAATCAAATAAACTTTCTTTATTAAGTGTTATATACGATGCTGAGGTAAATTAATACTTAGATAATTGTATTTTTGTTCAGGAACTAATAGGAAGTACAATTTGTTTTAGGACTAATTTGAAATTAATTAAATTTAAAGTCTTATGATTAATATGGACTTTTTGTTTGTTGTATGTTGTCTATGCAATGAGCTTGGCTAAAGGAGTATTTTTAACTTATTGGACTTATTGGCAGTGATTTCCCAAAAGGAAAAGGCAGCATAGAGGGAGGAAGAAATACCTTCCTTAACTAAGCACCAGGTACCTTTCATTTGTTATTCCTTCAATTTATTGCACAAAAATCTGATGCAGGGGAGGGGGGAACATAAGAGAGATGATAACCTTCCAATGTATTTTGTGAAGTGGTGTAGTGAAGAAAGAACTAAATAATTTCCATAAAATTTTAGATTCAGATCTCAATCCAATTGATAAAAACACACAAAACACGTACACTAGCAAGTGGCACAATTTGCAAATAACCAATCAAATTTGATAATATGAAATGTTTTTATTATAAAGTTAAAATTCAATAAAATAAACGATGACATGATGACACTAGTAACTTCCCATCAAATTTAGTCTCCTTTGAGTGTTAGTATAAAACTTCTTTTATTCAATAAAATACCAATTGTGTTGTAGATGGACTGCAGCCTTGTTATTATTTGCCTAAATGTTGGCATGTTTGCTCGATTTTCATTCCAGCCTTGAAATTTTTTATTTTTTTTTAGTTTTTAGGTGGACTTGTCAGCTTGTCCATCAAACCACCTTAAAGTGAGATGGATTAGCATTTTTAGTCTATTTTGTAAAAGTGAGTTAGTTTGGCCTATTTTGGTGGGTTAGGATCAATCCGACTGGTCCACTTTACCAACCCTATTTATTTTTGACAAAATTATAATTTTTATCTAATTATAAATTATAATTCTAGATTTTTGTTCCTATTTTTATTTTCATTATTTTAATCTTTCTGTTTTAAAAAAAATTGTAATTTTAGTTTTTAATTTTCAATATTGTATATATTCATTTTTATTTTTTATATTTTAATTAATTAAATTATTTTTTATTATATTTAAAGTTAATATGATAAGTTTAGATTCAATTGGGAAAAAAACATTTACAGAATTAAGAATTAAATCAAAATTATTATTTTTTAAAAACAAAAAGACCTCAATTGCAAAAATAGAAATAGGAGAATTAAATTCTTGAATTAAAATTATAAAAAATTAAAATGAAAATTTAACTTTTAGTTTAATATTAAAAGTTTGACACTTTATTTTGTTTTTTAAAATTTTGTATAATTCTTTAAAAAAAGTTGTATAGGAAATGAAATGATAAATTATTTATTAATAATATATATGTAAAATAATTTTATTTTATAATTCAATGATGTATAACCAGAAGATAATGTAAAACCATAGTTTTAAAATGGGATTCAACCGGCCAGTTCAACCGGTAACTGGCCTGATGTCCGGTCCAATAGCATCACAAAACCGGACCATCAACGAACTGGCTAAAAACCGTTTAAAGCGGTCAAAAACCGGGAAACCGGCAAAAACAAGTGGTTTTCCGGTTTAAAACGGTTCATGGAATCCTGAAAACCAAATCCTTCTCCAGTTGAACGGTGCGTTTGTGCCTTGCTTCCATCAACAGTCATCACTTTTTCCCACTACCATGTTGAGGTTGGTCGTTTGCCCGAGAGTTCTCTCTCTGTGCCGATGCTATTTCCTGATGAACTAGCTGCTGCCACTCCTTTTCTTCCCGATTCTGAAATATCCCATAATACCCAAGTTGGTGTTTGCCATCTCCATTGAAGAGGAGAAGCTCGAAATCTAAAACCAATACTCAGAGAAGTAATTATGCAATAACAATATTCAAGAATAAATTTTGTGGTGTTACTGTGTTACAGAACCTCAACAACTGGCTCTCACAAGTCACAGCACACGGCTCTCGAGAAAAAAAAAAGTCTCTGACCTTCATTATTATTACCTTTTATTTCGATACGTTTTCATTTCAAAAGCTTTTTATTTTTTCTTTTATTAAATTCACTAGTATTGCACTGGATGTATCAATTTGCTGTGTTACGTTCCATCTCAAATTGAAAATTTATTTTTATAATAACTAAATATGTAAATATTTTAAAAATAAAGAAAATAATGAATTTATAATAGAAATAAGAAATTGTATTTATTGTATGTAATATAAAGATATGATAATTATAAGTAAACACACGAATAAAAATTATAACATTTAATTATGTGTACTTTTTGTCTTCGATTGCGTTTATTAACATTCCTTTAGCATGTGTAATAAAAAAAGATTATTTAATAACAATAGGTATGTAGATGTAATGTAATATAATTGTAGGCACCTGAAATCAATTTGTAATATAATACTCCTTAACAATTTTGTTAATATCTTACAAAATTCCAACCTAAAAATAGAATATTGTCTATAAATTTAACTAATGGGTCACAAGAATTTCAAAAGGGTTGAAAACTTAAATAATTTGAGTGGAACATGACTAATGTATGACTGATTGAAACCTATAATCACTATAATAAAGATTTAAGATGAATAACAAAAATGAAAAAATTAGTTTTGAATAAAAATACTAATTTTCAATCTAAACAAGAATCGTAATATATAGCAAACAACTTTTAGTTATGAACTTAAATTAAAGAATACAACTGGAAACTTTATATTAAATTAATGTTGTGCACTGCCCACTTATTTAGGTCTTTTCTTTCAATTTACCAAAGTAATATCTTTATTTCTCTCCATTTTGTCCTGCATCTTTGCTCCACTTTAAACCTTCATCTTTTACTCAATCATCAACTGGATTACTTTTATTCACTTTTGTTTGTGTCAACGCTAACTTTTATAGAGGTCCTGCATAAAATTTCATAATTGAACATTTCATTGATCTTTTACCCATTCACCTAAATTCCTTCAATAAACATCAGTTTCCATTTGCTAACTTTTTTTTAATAGATATAATTGAACTATTGATTATAAATAGGAGTCATATTAACAAAAAGATTAGCAACAACTACCAAAGATTGTATGTGTAAAATTCCTACTCTATATGATAATACCAAACCGACAAAATAACTGAAAAATTTTCATGTGAAAAGTGTCATAAATTTAAAAGTAAAATGAGAAATAAGAAAACATACCAAAAAATGTCATTTTTGACATTTGATCAAACACATAATTTGTAATTAATAAATCAGTCTAGAACAAAATAAAATAAATATTTAAAAAACTTCAATTCCCATCTATTTTTATAAAGATCCATTTAGTATATTTTTTCCCAAAATACTTTAACCCATAGGCCATATCAAATAAACTTTTTTAACAAATTTAGTCCATATTCACAATATTAGAAAAATTTTGATGAAGGAAAAAAAAAACAAAGAAAGTAATTAGGTCAAACCAAAATTAACCAACAAAATAGAAATTAAGAAACTTGTTCATCTTTGTTACTACAGATCACTATAAATCATGAAAAATTATGAAGAAGTTGTAGTCACCATGGTTGGCAAAGGTATCTTTAGCGAGGGTTGCGATATTGAACGGTTAACGGAGAAGTAAAAAGATATTTCACTGGTTTTTTTTTAGAAAAGAGAAAATAAATTAGTGAATGAAGAAGGTAAGAGAAGAGATAAAAATGGTGAGAAGACATAGAAGAAGAACTTTCCAGAGTTAGGAAAAGAGAGAAGATGATAAGGAAAATATTTGAACACACATAACTCTTAAAAAAGTAGATAAGACAACATATCATATAGATGAGAAAGATATTTAAAAAATTACAAGATCTAGCATAGTTTATTAATGACAAAATATATGTATAGCAAAAATAAGATAAAGAATGAAGTGAAATTCAATAATAATTTTTTTTCTTGTGATAATATACCTATGTTGAACTCAGACCATAAACAATTGATCCATTTAGGATTTCATCTTTTGTCACGTTTGTGCAAACCTGCCAATAATTAGACTCAATCAATTTAGGTGAGAACCAACAACATTGAAAAATATGAAGGACGCAAAGGAGAAAATTGTGAAAATCATAACATAAAATGAAAGGAAACCAGTGCACTCTAGATAGTTGTCAAGTAAATTAATGAGAGAAAGAAAGAAGTGAAGTTCAATAATAATTTTTCTTCTTGTGATAATACACCTCTATTGAAATCAGATCTTAAATTAGAATCAGTCAAATGAGATGAGAATTAACAATATTGAGAAATATGAAGGATCCAAATTAGGAGATTGTGAAAATCATAACATAAAATGAAAGGAAATCACTACACTTAGTAAGTTTATAGACAGTTGTCAAGTAAATAAGAAAGGAATTATTCCATTACTAGTTATTTAGAATCTTTTTGGAAGGAAGGAAAAATTAAAGTAATATTGAGATTTTGTATTTTTGTAATTGACTAATATGATACCCTGCATGCACAGGTAATACCATTACCTATGCGTTAAAGAGATAACATGTGGGAGATGAAAGAAATGACATAATAAGTATTTAAGATTGAAAAGAAAATATTAATTTACTTATCAAAAAGGAGATACAATTAGAAAATTCACTGAAACAAAAAAAAAAGAAGAAGAGATGATCATGAAAGCGGGAGGAACAAAAAGGATGAAAAGAAAGAAAGAGATGCTCAAAGAGGGAGCCTACTCGTCACTTAATGCAACAAAGTTACCATTTTGCTCCTCTCTTTGCCAAATGTCAACTATATATAATATCTAGTTTTGTAATTACGATAGCAGTCTATTTTTATATATGTATAGTAGATTTCATAAATAATAACAAGTTAACAACAAAATAAAAGATTTGTATAAGAGAAAATAGTCATTTTTGTTCCTGAATATGTACAAATTCATCCTCGAACTATGAAAATTCAAATTTTAGTTCCTGAAAGTGAAAAAAGTGTGACAAATTTATTTATCTTTTAATTTTCATTCGTTACTCTTAATGAAAGAACCTACATGACACATTCAGGGACGAATTTGTCAGCGTTCTACACATTCAGGGATGAAAATGATTATTTATCCAAAATATAATTTAATCTTCATTTTTTTTCTTTTTTAATTGTTGCAAATATAAAATTATAATCAGCACTTAAAAAATAGTAAAACAAACATAAGTTAGAACAAACATAATAATGAGCATAATATTGATTAATAAGTATAATATGTCTATTGATCTTAAATTTCTATTGAGACAACATTAGGTAGTGATAAATTCAAGTTGAGTCTCATTTTTTTTAAGGATTAACTTAATAATTATGTATTTTTTTTAGTCTCATATTTTGAGGAAGGTAATGTCACATTAGAAATTTCATACTAATAGACAAATTATGCTTGTTAATAAATATTATGTTTATTATTATGTTTATTATAACTTTTGTTTTTTTGCTATTTTTTTAAGTTCTTATTGTAATGTTATGTTTGCAATAATTAAAAAAGATGAAGATTAAATTATATTTTGGATAAACATTTATTTTCGTCCACTGACAAATTCTTCTATGAATGTATCATGTAAACTCTTTCGTTAGCAGTAACGAAATGATGAATTTGTTACATTTTTTTCACTTTCGGGATTAAAATTTGAATTTTTATCTTTTGGGGATAAATTTGTCAGTACTTTACACATTTAAGAACAAAAATGACTATTTTTTTTTATAATTATATAATTAGGCATTAGAAATAAATTATATATATATATATATAATTCACGTGAGAGAAAATGGAAAGATTTTAAATAGAAGAAAATGTTTGTAATTAGGTATAATTGTTTATATAAATATGATTTTTAATGAATATAATTTAATATATGGTATTAATTTTACTAAACAATGTTATTTAATTAATACTAGTTAAACCATAATTCAATTACGGTTGAATAATTAAACCTTAAATTAGTGTCTTGATAGGTTTGATTTTAAAAATTTTATAAAATTATTTTATGTTGTTAATTAAACTCAGAATATAATAATTTTTTATTTTAACTATTTTTGACACAGACTTTTAACATAAAAACTAAAAAGTGATATTTTATAATAAAATATTTTTCAAACCAAATCACCAATAAATAAAAAAATAAGAACTGAAGCTTTCAATTTAACCCTAATCCAAACTTAGCTGAATAAAAGATCAAGTCTGGGATACCAAAACCATATGTCCATCCATGTTCTTCATACAGTCCTGCCAAATAGAAAGGATTATCCTCTTTTTTTTTTCTCTTTACATCTCCTTTATTTCGAAAATTAATTCTTAAAAATTGTTTTTCTAAATATAAACGAAAAAAACGCATAGTAAGAAGAGGGATAAAAAAAGTGAAAACAAAAATTTCACATACTAAATGGGCTGCAAAAACATCATACAAGCCTGCACCTTCTATTTTATTTCGAAAAAATCATTCCGAAAAGATAATTTGCATTTAAGAATGAGCTTTCCTATTTTATTTCAAAAAATCCATTCCGAAAAGATAATTTGCATTTAAGAATGAGCTTTCCAAATATAATAGGAGGTGCAAAATGTAACTGTGGGAATGCAAGAATGTAATAGCCTTACCCAAGCCCTTAAAAAACTGAACAAAAACATTACAAAACCCTATTTATAAATAAATAAGTTGAAGTGAAATTCAACGTTTGTTCAGCTTACACCTGAAGAAGAAGAAGAAGAACAAGGTGTCAAGAAAACGATGAATGCTTCAGACTCAGAGAAAGAAGACGCAGAAATTGAAGTAATAGCAACTGCACCCAATGAAGAAAACTCGAAATTGATGAAGAAAAAGAAGAAGAAAGTTTCGTCCAAAGACGCAGAGAAGAAGCGCGGCGTGTGCTATATGAGTCGAATCCCCCCTCACATGGACCACGTCAAGCTTCGCCACATTCTCTCTCAGTTTGGCGATATTCAAAGAATTTTTCTCGCTCCTCAAGGTCTCTCTCTCTCTAGAATTTTCGGATTACTCTTTTGTTTAGATGCAAATTTGATTTTGGTGTGTTAAAAATCAGATACCTTTGATTATATGTCTCGCTGCTTTATTCCATAGACAAACGTTGTTGTTTTTAATTTAATTTTAAAGTTTACTACTATGAAATTGATATTTGACATTTTTAAAATTGGTAGAATAGCATTAGCACCTCCACATGTCTAAAACTGTAGTGTCAAAATCACTCTAGATATATGACTTTTAATATAATTTTAGTAATTTGTATGCACTGTTTTTAAAGTAAGTTTAATTTCTATGTTTACTCAGTTTAAAGATTTAGACACTGTCAATCAATTAGAAACTGTAATTGTTATGACTTTCATTAAAAATATATATTTAGATGGCAGTGTAAAATAAGCCTTTACATGATCATGTTGATTGTATGACTGTAAAATTGAAAAGAAAAAAAAAAGTTCAACGACCTAATTAAAAATTTGTTAAAAGTTCAAGGACCCACAAAGTAATTAAACCTAATTATTATAAAAGTCAACAATTTTATCATACATGATCAAGTGCCTTTACATTCTTATAGCATTCTATGGTTGAGATTTTTTTTATTATTTGAATTTTTTTCAGATTCTTCTGTCCAGGTGCCTGCTAAGAGGTCACGTGGATCCCGAGACCAAGCATATTCAGAAGGGTATTTATTTATTTATTTGTTTTGTTTTGGAATTGGATATTTGGATTGGTATTTGATTGAAGTTATTCAAGACCACAATTGGTTACTAATTTTTTTGTGTTTGAATTTTATCATTGAGTTTTTCTCTGCGCTGTGTAGATGGGTTGAATTTGGTAATAAAAGTGTTGCTAAGAGGGTTGCCAATATGTTAAATGGTGAACAAATAGGTATGTGCTTGAACCTTGTATCACTGTCAGTCACCTGTTGCTCTTTGTTCTTCCTTCTTAAATGAAAATCATAATGTTGTCTCCTAAATCCTAATGATGCTAGAATAGTAATATATCTCAATTCTCATGCATTGACTATGATATACTTCTATGAATTTTGTGAAAAAATATCATATGGTGTTTTCTTACTGTAGCAGGATTATATACACATGTAGTGGCTATACCTATTACTCTTTCTTCTCCAGTTTTTTAATGGGAATCATTATGTTGTCCTATAAACTCTCTATTTGGTTTTATTCTTTAAATTTAGTGAAATAGAAATATGATTGTGTTCATAGTTGTGTGTGCTTATTGTAGCAGGATATTTGTTGTGTCTGTCTGTATTGGTTTGGTTTTCAAGTTTCTGATTTGTATTGTTTGTCTCCAAGGGGGTAAGAGGAGGTCATCATTCTACTATGACCTTTGGAATATTAAGTACTTAAGTAAGTTCAAGTGGGATGATCTGACTGAAGAACTAGGTAAGTGTTTTATGATCAGTGTCTTGTTTTTATTGGTGGAGCTTAAGCAGATTATGCTAAAACAATGTATATCTTACAGCCTTAAAGAAAGCTATTCGGGAGCAAAAGCTGGCTGTAGAACTTTCTGCTGCCAAGAGAGAGAGGGATTTCTATCTTTCCAAAGTTGATCAATCACGTGCTTTGAGTGCTATAGAGGAGCGACTAAAGAAGGTATGCTAATAACTAGAGGGTAGTGATTTTTCTTGTCTGTGTGGGTTGGTCAGAAAATGGGGTAGCATTTTTCATAGAAGTTAAAAAAAAGTTCTCCATTAACCAGAGCATGAAATTTAGCAAGTAATGAAGCATTGAAGCTTACTATATAAATGGGGTTTTCTAATTTGAAATATCTTGTTTGTTTTACTTTTGGATTTTGTCTTAGAATTTAAACATCTTACTACAGTTTTAACTTTAAAGGAATCATCACACAACTAGCATTATCCAATTCTCAACTTGAAACCAGAAGAATTAGAGTTTTAAACCATAAATCTAGCAAAAGCTCAGCCATCCCTGCTGTCTTTAGTCTTGATACTCTGTCTTTTGGCTTTTATACAGCTGTTCTGAGTGGCAATTCTGGCAGACCATGAGATAGCTTTTTTACTACTTTCTTTTCAGTTTTCTCCCATTCACCTAACCTGATCTGTATCTAAAATAAATTACTCATGAGTTATGGAAATGGAAGACCTTTCTTTTTATATAATTTGTAAAGGTTAATCCATGAAAATTGCCTCTCTAAATTGGTAGTGAGGTGTATATCTCTATTGGGACCCAACCTAACAATGAGAATTGTAGATAAGTTAAATAAATCTAATTTTGGGAACAGCAGTAAATTAAATCATTTTCATTGGTTTTGGAATCTGCTGCAATTTTTAAATGGTTGTTTATGACTTGCAAGATAAATAGAACACTTCTAGGTTTTAAGGAACTCAACTGCTACTGATTTTTAATAACTTGAGTTATACTTCTTGATGACATTTGATACTATAGCTGCCATAAATTTCTGATCCACTTTTATTTTGTGGTTCACTGCACGTGCTTAATCATTTAACCTTTATAGTTTCTTCTTATTTGAATTATTTTAACTCCTTAAAACCAAGGTAGAGTGACAAGCTAAGTAGCTATGATTGTCTTCTCTAATGGAAGAACTTGTTGTGGATTATTAATGTCAATACCCGATACTTTTTCCTTGAAGCCCACAAAGAATTCTTGAATTACAATGTCTCATGTATTTGTTGATGGTTATGTGGCATTCTTTTGTTATGATTTTTAATACTGCCTAAATTGCTTTCACAAATAGGCAATGGTAGAAACTGGTTCAGGTTCAGCACACAGAACATGTTGTTATTGATGAACAGAAAGAATGCACAATTTCCCTGGATATTCAAGAGATCCAAGACTCTCCAATTGACTAACTACTCTCAACCCCTCTTCTTCCTATTTACTTATTTTTCTAATCATTCCAGCCGTCAAGTATCAAACTCCAATTATTCTACTATCTAAACTATAACTAATGGGTATCTGTCAATACTTCCCCCCCCCCCCCCCCCCCCCCCCCCCCCAAAAAAGAAGAACTGAGGAAAGGAGCGGAGTTGAAGCTTGAGCGGTACTCCTTCTCTTTAAAACTCACTTCTTAAGGTTCGGATATGCTCGCCCGTCTACCGGGATAGGAGAAAGAGACGATCTCGACTAGGAACGGATATAACCCTTTTGGTATGAATAGTTTATCAGTCTGGGCATGGATGTTCTTGTTTGAAACAAAGTTTCACCTTGTCCTCAAGGTGAATTGGCTTGTGGCTGCTGAAATGAAGTCCCACTGGTGTTCTAACTGATTGAAGCATGGTAATCAAGCCAAATCTCACCACCGCAGCAGCCCCCCAAATATCATCAACTCCTCCTGGGTCAAATACAAACAGTTGAAATGTTGAATACTTCTATTCTTCTCCAATGCTCTATTTTGATCAATATTATTGGCTGAAAAAGAGTGTCAAATGTCAATGCATCTCCTACTGGACTGACTCCATGACTCTCTTAAGTACGGGATTATGGCAAGTGGCAGCTGATGATGACTATCTTAGTCCCTCTTTGTTACTGGTTCGCCTAAGTTTGCTTTTTCTCCAAAGTGGTTCTTGTTTTTCACCTTCAAACGTTCATATTTGCTTCTGTCTTCATGTTCTTGATTCAGAATGTTGAGTGGTTGCTGTTTTCTTCCTTCTCTACCCTCGATTTCTCCCAATTGATCATGCTGCTTCGATCTTCTAGATCTGGCTTCTCTACTTGCTGGTTTTGTTGGGTTTCTTCCCTTGGGATGTGTTAGGAATCTTCTCCACTTTACTAACTGCAACTAGAGATATAACAGATGCACACAAGAACCAACACAGAACACTACACGCAGAAATAAAGGGATCACTGTTATTGATAGTTTTTTCACTCTTTACACAAGGAAGAGCACTCTCTTTCCTTACAACACTGAGACACTTCTCAGGTTCTCTCAAGACAATCAATTCCCCCCTCTCCTTCTCCAGAAAGATGCTATTTATACAAAACTACTAACTAACCTGCCAACTGTTGACAGCTAGCAGAGTCTAACTAACTCCCAACAACCTAACTGTCACTCCTTCTCATCTTATTGTTCCTACTGTACACTAGCCACGGCTTAGCTACAGTAGATGATTCCTCTTGCCTAACAATACCTTACCCCTGGAAAAGAACCTTGTCCTCAAGGTTGAAAGCAAAGAATTGTTGCAGAAAATTTGATTTGTCCTCCCAGATCACTCCTTCAGCCTGTTGTCCTTTCCACTTGATCAATACTTGTGGAATTTTTGCTCCTGCTGGACCAAACATTCTTGTTCGCAGTACTTGTTCCAGTCGTATCCCTTGTTCTTCAACTTGTAGTTCCTTTGGCAATTCTGTCTCAATCTGATGTTCTCCCACTGCAAGTTTCATTTGGGAAACGTGAAAAACAAGGTGGATTCGAGCAGTGTCAGGTAATTGCAGCTGAAATGCCACTGCTCCAATTTGTTTAACTACCCGATAAGGGCCATAGTATCTGACTGATAGCTTAGGATTTAATCTTGTTAGCATTGAAACTTGTCTATGCCGCCTTATCTTGAGATACACCCAATCCCCCTCCTTAATCTTTGAAGGTAAGCGATGATTATTGGCATACTTTGTCATGTGATTTTGAGCTCTGTTTAGATGAAACTTCAACTGATTAAGTGCTTCATCTCTTTCCATAAGATCCTAAGCCACTGCCTCAACTAGGACTTCCCCTGGAATGAACCTTGCCGAAGATGGGCGTGGTCAACCATAAACTATTTCAAATGGGGTACACCTGGCAGCTCCCTGGTAACATGTATTATAACAATATTCTTCCCATGGGATAAACTCAGCCCAAGATTTCGGTTGTTCGGCACAGAAGCATCTCAAATATGTCTCCAAGGTTCTATTTAGTACCTCAGTTTGGTCATTTGACTAAGTGTGATAAGCAATACTCATTTTCAAAGTTGTTCCTTGTATTTTAAATAAATTGCCAGAAATTACTCAAAAACAATGCATCCCTGTCACTCACTATTGAAGAAGGGATCCCATGCAGCCTTATTACTTCCTTAGTAAAGATATCCACCACACTCCTAGTAGTATAGGGATGCTTCAATAGTATGAAATGACCATATTTACTTAGCCTATCCACCACTACAATAATAGCATCATGCCCCCTTAGATTTAGGTAATCCCACAATAAAGTCTAGGCTAATATCTTCCCACACAGCATTGGGGATTGGCAATGGTTGTAATAAACTGGCTGGTGAAGAAGTGAGATACTTCTTTGGCAAATATGGCATGCTGCCACCATGTCTGTAACAGTTTTTAGCATTCTTTTTAAATGGAGGAATTGTGCTACCCTTCTATAAGTTCTGTACACCCCTGAAGGCCTCCTGCTAAGGAAGAGTGAAATTCCTTGAATAGCTGAGGGATCCAGCTTGAATTTGTAGGCAGTACCAACTTGCCTTTAAAGTATAATTTGCCATTCTCTAGGGTGTATTTGCCATGTGAATCCAGATCCACCTTCAAATCTTCTATTATCTTCCCCAAAACAGGATCTGCCAATACTCATTTAGCAAGTCAATTTTGTTGACTCTAAGTTGTAACCCTCTGATCCAACAAGTATTTGAGACTTTTTTGATCAGTATACACCAGAAATTTTCTTCCCACCTGGTAAGGCCGCCAATGCTAGATGGATAACACCAAAGCCATCAATTCTTTCTCATACACCGACTTATTCAAGGATGCTTCTAATAAAGGTTTGCTGAAATAAGCAATGACCCTCTTTTGCTGAAACAAAACAGCTCCTATCCCCTTGCCTGAAGCATCACACTCAATGGAAAAAGGTTGAGAAAACTCTGGCATTGCTAGCACCGGAGCTGTAGTTAACGTTGCGGACTCCTCCTCAGACTCGCTCGCTTCGTCCTCAGACGCTGATGAAGGCTCCAGTTCCGTTGTGGACTCCATTATTCTGCTCCTTAGATGCATTATTGGCATCAGTATACATGATGCCTTTGTGTTTCATGAGCATCTTCATCATCTTGCGCAAATCTTTAATGTCGTCGCACTGTTCTGACACCTTAGCAATCACCTCAGTTTGTTTCTTGGATGATTTCTGCAACTCAATGGTCATCGCCTTCAATTCGATGGTTGTTGTTTTCAATGCTGCAACCGAAGATTATAGCGCAGTGAATCGAGCCTCGTCGCAATCCATGATTCTTTCTTTGACAAATTGGACCAGTTGTTCGGAATCTTCTCGGCTTTACTAACTGCAACTAGAGGTAGAAACACAAGAACCAATACAGAACACTACACGCAAAAATAAAGGGATCACTGTTATTGATAGTTCTTTCACTCTTTACACAAGGAAGAACACTCTCTTCCCTTACTACACTGAGACACCTCTCAGGTTCTCTGAATACAATCAATTCTCCCCTTTCCTTCTCCAGAAAGATGCTATTTATTCAAAACTAGGCAATCGGAAAATTAGTTTAACGACACCTTCAACTATTTCTTTTCATCTGTATTTTTTTTTTCAACTTTCATTTAATAATACGTATATTGAAGAATCTGTTCATAATAATACTGACATCATTTCATTCTGCTTCCACAGAAGCAGAAGATCCAACAAGACTCGGGACCAGTGGAAAAAGTGATTCGCCATTTCCCTCAAACAAAGCCTATAGTTGCTGATGCCAAAAAAAATAAACCTGAGCTCTCTGATGATATATTGGATGCTGTAAGTATTAATTTTGTTGTTGTATAGAGATAGCAATCCTTTTATTGGTGTCTCATTCTGTTGTTTTTTTTTTACTGTTTTCTCTTTTCTCCCTCTTTAGAAAATATGTCGCAACTTGATTTATGAAATCGTTAGTTTTTAATTCAAGGCTTTCCACTATGTCCCTTCAGGTATTTGGTGGCTCGTAAGTAATGTATTGATGATACCATCAACATCAGGTGCCAAAAATTACATTATATTTTTGTGTCCTTGGTTCCCGTAGGCAGCGGAACCAGTGAAGCTTTTTTGGATGTATTTATTAATTTGTAACGATTTTCTAGAAAATAGTTTTTTGTTGATCTAGGTTTTCAAAAGAAAATGCAATCTGCGTATACGTAAAAAACAGTCAATGAAGTTAGCCGGAGTTGAAATTTGTGAGTTGGACAGGACTTGGTTATAAATGTCTTTTTGCCTGCGCTACAAAATACAATTTCCAATTATGAATTGTGGAGACGTGGGTTGAATGATTAAGGAAGAAGGAAAAAGGAGAAAGAGAATGGGTTTGATTCCCTAACAAAATTAACATTTGCTAATAAAAAACAATAATAATTTTGGAGACAAATATGTTTTCTCTATATAGCCACTGTATTTTTTCTGATGCAAGTTATTTTATTTTTATTTCTAGAGTTTAATTTTTGTAAATAATTTTAAATGACTTCTAAAATATTTATTACAGAACTTAACATTCATATCATACAGAGGAATTTAATATTGGATTATCGTGTAAAAATTAATAGTGTACGTATAAAAAAAAGTTACTTATGTTGTTAGTATTTTTTTAATTGTTTTATGCTATCATGAGTCTTTAATGGAAGTTGATAAAGTTCATTATGCATTTTTCTCATTGTGTTGCCAATTTTTTAGGTCTTCAAATTGATTGCATGTGGTAAAAAATTTTGGTGATGACATAATATGGTCATTTGTACATATTAATACACAATTTTTTTCCAGTTGGTAATTGAATAAAAAGATGTTTTTATCACGGTGAAGAAATAAATGTTATGCATGCTTGCTTATAATATTAAAAGAGGAGAATGTGAAAACTAATTTCATTGTAATATAGTATGCAATTAAGGCACTTGACCGCCATTCGACAGTTTAAAAGGTATAGCGCATAATTAGAATTTTAAAAAATTATTTTAGCATAAAAAATCTTTTGAATTTTAAAGATTGTGTAAAAATATTATGATTTATCATATTTTTTATAAAATGTTTATGATAGTTTGGATTTTAATGGATTTGTATCATAAAAATTCAAAGGATTTGAAAGAACTTTATAGATTTATAAGATTTGAAAGAATTATGTGAATTTTTTAAAATACATTCAAAATTACAAGAGTTAGTGAAAAATAATAATAAGAAATGATGAGATTTAAATAAAAAAAGAATAAAAGTAATATAGTTTTTTTAATCTTTTAATAATTAAATTGATTCTAACTTTATGTTTTATACTCACTCTTGTAATAGTATTTTTTCATTCTCACTTTTGTATTTGAACAATAGATTTAAAATTATATGTTGGCTATCTATTTTATTTAATTACTACAATAATTTTATAATAAATTCAATGACATGTTTAAATGATATGTCATGAAAACATTGCATTGAGTAGGTGATAAGTATAGTCAATATAAGGCAAATATGGTTAGTTAGCAAATAAGATAAAATATTAATTTAATTTAGAAAACAATGGAAAAGTGTAGGGAAAAATATATTTGACATTTTTTATTTCAAAAATAAGAAAAATATATATGGCATACATATGTTAAAGAATATTAAATAGAGAAGAGGAGAGTATGTATAATAAAAGAAAAAAAAGTCTGGTAATCAATAAAAAAATAAAGGAAAAAATCTAGCAAAATCTCAAGGGTTTGAGTGAGATTGTTTTATAGATGTTTTAAACTGAAAAGTTTGATGAAATCTATTGAAATCCTTCTCAAAAAATAATGCATCGAAATTTGTGTATTTTTTAATATCAAAAGATTTTTTATGTTATAAAAAATCTTAATTGAATATCATTGAATTTTGTTGTCTTTCTTTAAAAAAATTTAAAAGTCTTAATTGAATACCACTAGACTTATTTATACTATTTAAAGTTTCTAATTGAATACCACAAAATATTTTTATAAAAGAAATCTTTTAAAATTCTTTAAATCCTAATCCTATACACCCCTTAAATTGTCATGAAATTAATTTTGATAGAGTAGATCATATTATAAGATAAATACATTTATAAAAAAAAAATTAAATGATAGCTTGCTAAAGTTTATTAAGTCCGTATTTAGTTTAGTTTATTTTGTAAAAAGAATTTATTTTCTTAATTTCATAAATTTATTTGAAAAAAAGAATTTCTAAGAATAAATTATAAACAAATACATTTATGAGAAAAATTGCTAAAGTAGATTAAGTCCATATTTTGTTCTTTAGTTATCAATTCTTTTCTTTATCGCAGAGCAGAGCAACTTGGTAGCTTGCAAAACTGATAACCTTTTCAGTTTATTTTACGAAAGTAAAAAATATTTGTTAATTTTGTAAAAAAAATTTAAAAATCTAAAAATTAAGTTATTTTCAAAAGTTTAATTTCTATATACCATCAATTTGAACAATTTAATATAAGAAGTACTAACAACATCCTACTAATTATTAAGATTTATTGAAAATTATAATTAGAATAAAAACTCATTAAATAAAAAATGAGATCCACTAAAATTTAAAATTTCTAATAAAATTTAGAATTTAATAATTATATATTATCAATGTAAAAATTGTTATATGAGTAATCATAAAAATTACACGTGATATAGTTTTAAAGTAATTATTAAAAAAATCAACAATTCTATTATGCATAATAGTTTATGATTTAAAATGTAAAATAATTTTACACTCATAATATAAAGCCCATTTTCTCTAAATTTTAACCAATTGTAGAATGTTTTAAAAAATAGTTACTAACATTTCTCATTTTACATTATCAACTAATTAAAAATCATGATAAATATAATTTTTAAAATAGTAATTATTAAAGTGAAAAAAAATTATCATATATAACTGTAATTAAATAAAAATATAAAATTACTTTGCACTACCGTATTTTCTCTATTTCTAAACACTAAGTATCTCAATAAAACAGTTTTCACTGTTCAAGTTGAGTGATGGTAAACTATGTTTGATAAAATAAAAATCACTACAACTTTTTGTTAATAAAAAACAAAAACAAATTCATAATAGAGTTGAGTATAAATTTTTTTAAGAAATATGAAACTATAACACAAGAATAAAAGGTTCGTCAGGGTGATAATACGTGCTAGTTAGAAAAAACAGTACACCATACTTACTGCCACGCTTATTTTTAGCAAAATCTCTAGTTTGCGATCTGTCATAATAATCATATGCAAACTTCAAAACATGGGGGACGGGTGAGTTCCTTCTTCTTTTCTTAAGATCACTCAGCATGTATCTAGAGAAATTCATATGCAACCACAATCTATCACATCATCTTTGGATACTCCATTCAACATTGACATGTAAGACATTCACTGAATGAAGCGTATTAGTTATTACCTACTAAGAAATTACTCCATGTAAATATGAAGCAAGTAATAAAACAATAAAGGCAAAAAAAAAAAAAAAAATCTGGCAACAGCCAACCATTAAACATATAGTAGATCTGAAAACTATGTAGTGAAATCTGTCCCAAGAAGGCCTTTGAGATTAGAACTATACATGAAATTGTAGTGCTATCCAAAAGTTCCATGTCAAGTCTGAAGAGTATACACTCGGGGGAGACAGGGAATTCAAAAATAGATGCACAAAAGGATTAGATTCAAAGTTGTTTCCCTCTCAATCAGCTGCAACACCCACCTCTGGCTGAAACAGTTCCATCTCTGGCACCTGATTGACCTTGGGGACGTCCATAGCCGACTTTTATACCAAATGACTGCAATAATAGATTCATCGGTAATCTTGGCCAAAAGGGCATAAAATAAGATGCAAGAAGATTTCCTTTTAGTTTATTTACTTTTTACAACAACAAAAAAAGGAAGAAAAAGATCCATGCTTCAGTTCCATTTAACTCATTTTGGTGAAACCGACCATCATTAACACAGCCTAAATCTAAGGTGATAAATACCAAGACAAGTGAAAAACCCATTCTCAAGACACAACATAAAGAATTAACAAAATCACATGATTTCTGATCTTGATAATTTGATTTATAAATCTGATGCCATATTGGAGTGGGACCAATATTGATCAAAGTCCAAGATATTGTCAAACCTAACTTCCCACTGCTTTTTGCACGAAACTGACATTATATAATTACCTCATTGGACACATCAAAGACACCTTCCTGAATATTCTGAAGAATCTTTCCAGCAGTCCTTATAAAAGCCTGCAGAAGAAACAGTAAGTTACTTTTGATGGTAATTCACAATATTGTTGAGGTTGCAAAGCATATGTACTGTATCATGCTTGCTATTGATTGAGATACATCACCTCT
>PYAF01005572.1:248481-258765 GCA_007407185.1 Glycine tomentella
CACAAACATATAAAAAGAGACAGACAAAAGCCCAGGACACCGTCCTGGCTATCACACCTTCCCCAGCTCTCTGGGTACTCACTGGATGCTCTCAGCATCGGAGGTATTCCACCTCATCCAGGCTCTCAAGCCCTCTCAGACTCATCTCACAGAGGTACCATAACATAGTGTCCACCCTAGGACACTTCTCATACCAGAGGTACCATTTTCTCCTCCTCCAAAACGCGACCCCCTTCTATTTAATGGTTGCACCGACCTTCCCGCGCGATCCGCGCGGGACACCGCACCATCCGCGCCAACTGCAAGAAGCTCTGGCGCCATCAGCGCCACCTCCACACCATCAGCGTGAACCTGCCGAGCCTGTGGCGCGATCTGCGCCACACCCCGCGCCATCCGCGCCACACTCCAAACCCAGTTGGCGCCCCCAGCGTCAACTCTAGCGCTCCAGGCGTGGACCTCCAGAGGATTTCGCGCTACCAGCGCGAGCCTGGCGCCCCTGGCACCACCTTCCAGAGAGTCTGGCGCTATCCGCGCCAACTCTGGCACTGACCGCGCCACACCCTGCACAGGGGTTCCTGTTGCTAGGTCCCGGCGCCATCAGCGCGGGACCTGGCGCCAACCGCGCCACAGGGAGGGTCCTTACACCTTCTATCTGCATACAAGTAGTTAAGTCGTGCTAGTCTTACCCGAAATCACTAATCCCCGTTCTTAGTGTCTCTAGACTAGGAACTTAAAATTTAGGAGTAGACATCTGATGTCCTTGAATCCTCATGATCGTGATCTCATCACTGATACTCAAGTGATACCTATTCTATTCCAAGGATTTTATCCAGTTACTCATATATTAATAATGATATCGAGACAGAATATGAAACAAGATAAAGAGCGCTTATAATTTATTCATGACAACATGAAAAGTACATGTACGTCCTAATCTAGTGAAAAGATTATTTCTAGGACATCCATATACTAACAGAAGATTAGTAGGAGTCTCAACCACTGGTATCGAGGGCTTTATTATTCATTTGTCATTGGTTGATCCAACACTCAAATTAGTATTAGTTTGGTGGATTTTCTTTTTTTTTTTGTCAGCATTAGTTTGGTGGATTTGTTATATTAAGAGGGTTTATCCCTACTTGTGGTCAATTCACAAAATCCTAACCTAGTTGTGATAAGTGGCGAATCCAGGAAATTAATGAAGGGAGACACTTAATAAGTTCAAATACAATGGTTGTTGAGTTAGAAAATGGCTTTATATGAAGGATATAGATTTTCTCTGATCCAAATGGCTTTATAATAAAATGTTAAGGTAAAACAATCAACTAGAACATGCTAAACAATGGTTGTTGAGTTAAAAGAACTCAAACCTTATGATTGTTGCATAAATTGACAATCTTAGAGACCTCCTTTTCAGATCTGCAAATAAGAGTACAATGAAAGAAAATAACTACATGGGGACACTCTAACTTCTACAATGAGAATGTATCCATAATATTTTAAAAATCTCTCCTACTTTCCCATGTTCATTCATGTCCATTCGAGATACTATAAAAAAAATATGAGAAGTCTTTTTTGATATATTGTATAGTCTAAAATGATAGACAATGTATACATACGCATATTTGAAATCAATAATATGACACATCAGAAATTCATATATCTCACATAAGCATTTTCGACCCAACATGATTAAGAGTTTGGATATTCCAAGGCACATAACAAATGTCATGGAATCTCTTCTAAATAAAATGAGATGTTAGACATAATAGAATTTGGGAGCAAAAGCACTAAGCATATGTAAATACGAATATACAATTCTGCAGATATACAGATTGACCAATGTTATGTAGAAAATTATTTTAACAAAGAAATCAATCATATTATATTAGACTTGTCTGTTTTCAAACAACATTCAAGTCATATATTGGGGGGGATACTTTTTATAAGGTAGAAATAAATACCACAAGCAAAAATTGTTAGGATCATGGCAGCATTCTACTAGAGCATATGATATATCAAATGGGTATTTAGAATAAAGGTATCTAATAAAATATCACCAGGTCCAATTCTTTGATGACCACCAAATCTCCATAACCATTCTGCTACTATATTCAAATAATTGTCACAATATTACAATTCCACTTGAGAAACACAACACATTTTCAACATAGCTCAGCAACAAGTATTTTCAATAGTTTTGTTTTGAAAATTATAAAGGAAATAGAGAGCAACATATAATTGAAGTCTTTCAAATCTATATTATTTGGAAAAACACTGCAATAGAAACTTCCAAGTTCTTTCTCAATGCAAGTACCAAATTGTGATGAAGTTAAAATTTAAAAGGATAACACAAGATCACTGCAGTATCGTAGAAACTATGATTAGATGAATGGGGAAGTAAACTTATATTTTAACCAAAGCTTCAGTTCAGAGAATGTCTCACCTTGGATAAACAATCACATGTGGGATATTGACAGCCTTGTGAAAGTTGTTTTGTGGTTTTCCATGGATATATTTTTCATCATAATCAAGAGATATGTTATCCTGTAAGAATGAAATATTAAACAAATTCAGGTGACTCCATTCTTATTATTATCATAATAAAAATATTCATGAACACCAACAACCAACCAATGAATAAGACTGGCCAACCTTCCAAAATTACATACCAAATTCAACTAATTAGATTATAAGTTTATAACTAATCAGCTTGATAAGAAATAGCAAGAGCCAAAAGGAATTTTCAAATACAATTGATGAACAAATTAGAACCAGCCCAAGCACTTCCTCTATATTCACATTTACAATATATTCAGATAAGACAAGAAGAGTTTGTACCTAACAGGTGATTTTCAAATCCTGAAGAAGCTCCCGCAGAAATTATTTCTATGATCCCTTAACGACGTATTGCATGCTCTGGATCAGTACAATAGCTTTTAAAAAAAGGTGATCTTCCCACCATTTTGTAGCTCTGGATCAGTACAATAGCTTTTAAAAAGAAGCCACAACACAACACTACTATAACCATTGCAGAAGACATCAACATAGCAACACAAGGGACCATATTTATAAGGCAAACAAAAGCCACAATCAATTGAAGCATTCTTACATGTATTATTGGAATTTCTAATATATTCATATGAACAATCATCATACATATCAGTTTTACCCCTCTTTTTAACAAAAAAAATCCAAAATGGTAATATAATTTATTACCACCTATAAATTCTTTCAATTAATGTCTATTGCAATTCGTAAATGACATGATTAGGGTAAAAAAACACTAAATAAAACATAAATCTTTTGGAAAAAGAAAAATAATAATAATAAAAGAAAAAACATTGATGTGTACATATTGAGTAAAGGATTGGTGCACGAAGTGGAGGCTTGGAGGGTGTAGAAAGAGGCCCAGCTTAGTCACCTAGAACCAAAAACGACGTCGCTGCAAGCGGCATAGTGCAGCCACAGTGAAGAATGATGCTAGAACCTAGAAGCCCAGAAATGGAAGTGCGATCGGGAACGCAACTCGGAGTCAGAGCCTCGGAGGTGTTGGGCTGTTGGTGTGTTGCGCGAGGAGGCTTTGGAGGTGGGCAGTGGCAGACGGTGGCGATCCTGACGGAGGAGGAGCAAAATGCGTGGTCTCGAGGGCGAGAGGAAGGAGAGCAGAGAAGAGCAGCAAGACTGAGCACATGGTCTTTCTTGGATATTTTGTGGAATTTTTTAAAAATAAGGGTATTTTAGTAATATCATGCGAAAATTTAAGGGAAGACACTTGCTCCACTTCTTTTATACGTAGGTCCACCACTGGCTATGATGGCATGTAAATCTTGTTTTTGAATTTTTTTTTATTGAACGATTATCAAATCCTAAGCAAAGGTGATAATCGAGGGTAGTGTTTCATGAAAATTTGTTTTTGTTTTAAAGTTAAGAAGTTCCGGAAGAACAACTTAGATGAATGGAATTGATTATTCTCTAGCAATGAATTAAGACATGGAAATACAATCATGCAAGTTATTAATCAACAAAGTATTGTTTTCGAAACTTCATGTAATGGTCATGGAAAAAAATAATCATGTGCGTGCTTTGTATTCTATTATGAATTATGTAACAATTGATATTTTCTAATAATTTAATTGAGTAATATTTTGATTATATTATTCCTATTACTTTATTTGTTAGATTATTTAAGTGATTATTTAAATATCAATGATTAATTTCTAAACATAAGTTAATTTTGGGAAAGAGATGTCATATATTTTTTGTGCACCAGACAAATGAAATTATCCAAATATCATGCTTGTAGGTCACGTGGGTACATATACTAGTTTGTATAAACAATACATAATTACTAAAAGTTACTTTCGTATATGTAAAGAACCACCTTGATCTTAACATAAAAAAAATATTCAAAAATATTCAAAAGTCTGTCTCAATTCTTATGTTCAAAATCTTCATCTCAAAGTAATGGCTCTTGTATGGTACTTATATGCGTTCGTTTAAGAGAATAAAATGTATATTATTATAGTGTGTTCTTATGCTTTTTTATAATATTCATAGTATACGTGTCAAAGTGGTGTTTCTCATGTGATCCAATGTGAGGGGTAACTTTCTTCCCTAATGGGATCAAAGTACCAACCAAAACTCAGCGTCACGCTTATTCTTTCTTCCCAATCTTCATCTTCTGGACCAAAACTTAGCGCCGCACTGATGCAGAGTTCACTCGTCTCTCTTTCTTGTCTCCTCACACTCACGTTTGAACAATTCACTAGAAACTCTCTCTTGTGGAGCTTCACGTGGATCTGATCATGAGTGAGATGAGTTTGGGTGGTGGCGGTGTAGCAACACGCGCGGAGGAAAGCAGGGGTGAGTGGTGGTGGTTGCACAGTGGTTTAGGGAGGAGGTGGTGATCGTACAGTGGTAATAGTGCGTTAAGTAATTGCCAAGTTCTCAACCCAAAAGAATCATTGGGCTTAATAATAGATATTTGGGTAGGCATGTTTGGTTTTTACAGTTGCTATATCTACTCCCTTTCTTTCCTTATCTACTATCCTTTTCAATTTATTTTCCAAAAACATTCTCTTTCAAAAAATACACTCCCATGACAGTTCTAGAAAAATCATCCACCCCCAGCTTGTACAACAAATCCACTGTTCTGATTGTTTCCAGAACACAAATGTACAGTACTGATGTATTGAATGATTGCTTTTGGATCAATTCCGACTCCACTGCTTTAAGGATATCAATGGGGAATGATATCTCGAAGAGACTGATCACAGAGAAATACACCAATGGATGTGGGGTGTGTGCTCTGTGTAATTGAAAGAGATAGAGTCAGAATTTGTGTACCTTTTTGGCTGTAACCACTGGGTATTTATAAGCGCCTTACCTTACCGTTGTTGGGTGTACTGCCTCTCAAGAATATCGGCCTCTCCCTGCAGTTGTAGCACGAACTGCCCCCGAGAATATCGGCATATCCTTGCAGTTCTTCAACTGCTGCCTCTGACTTAGTCACATTCAGTGAAATAATTGAACGCACCCCCCTTTTATCATCAATTGGGCCTTACCATTAGGCCCACTTATTATTTTCGTAACAGTTGCCCCCCCAGCCCGGTTATCAAGTAATCTTGATGATCGGGGTGTATAATGTTTCCGAATAGAATTATCCGGGTATCCTTTCCGAGTAAAAAACTTTGTTCGTACAATATCCTCCAAGTAAAATTCACCCCACCATATCTATCCGAGTATGATTTTATCCGAGTAGACCTACCTAGTCTGACGTGTCAGAAAACAACCCACATTTATCCGGGTAGGAACTTATCTGAATAAAATCCTACTCGAATAGAATCATCCGAGTAGAATGACCTATTTACAACAGCTAAAACTCGTATATCCAAGTAAGCCATCCATCCGTCACACGTGACCTAGAGCCTTCCACACGCAAATCCTGTTAACATTCCTGCCATTAATGCCAATTAATGCATTAAAGTACATGTCGTTTCATTCTTTTCGTAATGATTACAACCCTTAAGTTTTTACTCATTTGCCCCCAGCATCAAGTGCCACTTTACCAGAATACCCTCGCGTCGCTTCATTTGATTAGTAACTGTTCTCTGAACCGCTTCATTTTCCTCTGGCGGTTACCATTTTTATCTCTATTTCAAATTTATTTTTGAAATCTTTTCAAAATCCCGCTGCTCTGGTTATTTCTATTTCCTTTTTCTTCCTTCCCTTATCATTTCTCACGCGTTTCTCTGCTTTCTTTCCTCATTTCCTCTCTGCAACTTCTTGCATTCTCTCATTCGTTCGTCTTCCTCGCATCGTTTATTACTTCATTACCAGGTACCTCTCTTATTCCTTCTCTAATTTTTGTTTCTTCATCTCTTGTTTGCGTTGAATATTGCTATTTCACATGCATTAGTGATTAGGGTTATACTGTCTTCTCCTTCATTCTTGTGTTTTCCCCTTCCTTTTTGACCCCCATGAAAATGACTCCTGGAGAAGAAGCGAAGAGTCAAAAAACCATTTCCGCCAAAACTAGGTGGTGGTTATTTGGTGATCCCCTTCCTGAGGGGGAAATCCAAAAGGACCTTCTTCGTGGCCATACTGAAGGCTCTTCTTCCTCCAGGAAATCAAAGGTTTCCGCCACTCCAAACGCCCAAAACATTCCTCTACCACCATATCGCCACCATGGGTCTAATCCCACCGGTGATCCTTCACCTCCTTCCAATCCCTTTACTCCTAGGTCCAATCCAAACCTGGCCCTGAATCATCCTAGAATTTCATCCAACATGGGCCCCCACTTTCCTGGGCCCAAACACATTAACGATCCAAGGGATCCACCGTCGGGTATCCCTTGCCACCGCTTTAATCTTCTCACTGGCCTCTTCTCTTCTTCCTCGGACGAAACTTCTTCCTCTGATGAAAGTACCTCCTCGTCCTCAGATGAAATTAGGGAGGTTAAGTATGATGCTTGCATGAATTGCGTCTCCGAGGCTGCACATTATGTTCATCTCGGTTCAGACGATATGGCCGAATCAATCTTGGGATCATGTCGGCATAATCCTACACTTGTCCCAACTAACAAAAAACCACAGCCGAGGTCGTCTTCCTGGCCTTCCGACCACGTTTCTTCTTCATTTGGCGTATTGCCCTCAGGTATGTCTTACTAACCTGTTCTCATTTTCCTTTACGTAGGTATAATGGATGTTGCACTGGAAACTGTTGACGAGTCCCTGTCTGCCGAGTCCGAGTTGTACGTGGCTCCGGTTTTGGCATCTAAATTCCCTTGGATTACCCACAAAGTTCTTAGAACTTTCTCCAGCCTTGACATAACCGATATAGTGGCCACCCCGGTAGGCAGACAAGACGGGTATGCAATCAAGGCTCCCCACTCAGGAGAGCCCACATGTGCCTACCGGGAAGGGAATGATCCCAACTTCTTATTCTTTTACCAAGCCGTAGTTTCTGAAATAGGAGTTACCTTTCCTTTTTCTTCTTTTCAAGTTGAAGTTTTAAATCACCTCCGAGTAGCCCCCTCTCAATTGCATCCGAATAGCTGGGGATTCGTTAGGACGTTCGAAATGTTCTACGACGACCTGAGGATCCCCTGCACTGTACCCCTCTTCTTCTATTACTTCTACCCCCATACCCCGAGGACCGGTAAGGAACCTCCAAACAGCAAAGGATGGGTGTCTCTCCGGAGTCAAAGCAAACGTAAACTGCTCATCCCTTATACTGACTCCTTTCGGGGTTTCAAAGATAAATACTTCAAAGTTGTCGCCGAACCTGGGCGACAACCATTTTTCATGTCCGGCCCGGAATCCGCCGAGGTAGAATGGTCGTTTCCATTGTATTGGTCGCAAGATCATTACTGCGAGGATCGGTCCGCCTATCGGTTTACCGAGGAGGAATTACTGGATTCCGACCCTGCCTCCATTGCCCTGATTTTCGAGCACTTAGATACCTACATATCACCCCACGCAGCTGATTACCTTCGCGGTCTCCGCGGCCATTCATCTACACGCTGTAATAACATTCTTATGAGTGCTACATTTTTATTTGTCACATTATTTCTAACATTTCGTTCCTCTTGCAGCTGTCATGGGTCAATAAGCCACCCCAGTCTCCAAGCCGGCATCGGAGGTTGATGCCGTGCCAAAATCTGCCGAGGCCAAAAAGAAAGGGCCAGCCGTCGAGAAGACCACCTCCCTTTCGGCTCCGCCCAAAGGACAGAAACGTCCTCCTCCTTCCTACCGGACCACTTTGGAGGCTGAAAATAAAAAGGCCAAGGTTGCTTCGAGCCGACCTCCAGCCCCCCGCGCCTCTGTCTCCACCACTTCTGCCGCCGACGCTCCGGTCGCGGAGCCTACCACGTCAATTGCGGTGGCCCTCATTCCTCCTTCCGTCCAGGCTGGTCGTTCCGGAAGTCTTTGGGGAAAGGGGGTGTCCGAAGAGCTGGTCAAAATGACCAAGCCCCCTTCTCGTCTTCTTGAGGCGGGCGCTCCTGTGGGCGAGGCACTCGCCGAGCTCGTTCGCATTGAGGAGAACGTTTTCCGTTGTGCCTCGCTGGTGCGGGCCTTCGCTACTGTGCTGGACAGGTATGTATCTTTGACTTCCATACTTGCGTTTTTTGTGTTGCGGATTCTTACTCATTCCTGTTTTAGGTATGGGGCCGCAGTAGAAGAGAAAAATAAAATTTATGAGGAGCTTCTTTCTGCTAAATCCAAGGCTAAGAAAGCTCAATCTGAAGCTGAGAAGGTGCGGGCACAATTTGTTGCCGAGCAGCGACAGCTTAAAGAAGAACTGCTTTCGTCCCAGGCCGATGTTGCTTCCCTACGACGTGACCTAGGCCGGGCAGAGGGTTCTCTTGAAGCTGCCGAGCAATAAATTGCCCTCCTGACCTCCCAAGAGTCCTCGACCGCCGCTCATGAGGAGAAAATCCAGGCTTATGAAACTCGGCTGGCCTCTATGAAGATGTAATGCCTTAAATTTTAAGCATGGTTTAAAGCTTATTTTTGGGTTTTGCTGTGAGCCACGCCTGGAGCGTGGGAAGTGCTCCAGAAATTGGTTTTCTTCTGCCAGCCCACGCCAGGAGCATGGGAGCCACGCCAGGAGCGTGGGAGTCACGTCAGGGCCTATATAAGGCCCAAAAGCTTGGGAAAACCTTGGTTTTTCTTCCTTTTTTCTTCCTCCAACGCCCAGACCTCCATTGGAGAGTTCTCCAAGCTTCTATGACCTTGTTTCTTCACCCAAAACACTTCTTAAACCCGTTAAACTTCCTAGAAACCTTGAGAGAGCTTGAATCCTTCCTCCATTCCACCAAAACCCCTTTATTGTGAGAAATCCCATTCTCAAGAGAAGTGAAGAAAACTCGAGTTTGGCGAGGAACGACAGCTACCCACGGACACCCAAGCTTGGAGGAGTGTTCCAGAGGTCTTCTGTGTCGCCATTGAGGTAAGAAAATCGAGATTCCCTGATTGATTTATGATTTGGGAGTTTTGATGAATAGTGACCCACTTTTGATAGAGTTAGAATTAGCTCTGGGTCCAGTTGAGAGATATGTTTGGAATGATGAGAGGAGGAAGGATTAGCTTTCAGTTTGTGTTTTGGTGAATGTTGGTTTTGGCTCTAGGTGGTGCATGTGTGACTTGGACTGAGTCACTTGATATTGATACATGCAAGAGCCTTGTTGATGGGCTTGAGGTGCCTGAGAGGCCATGGAAACGGTGTCTTGTGAGACTAACCGTTCAAGCCCTATGGAAACCCTGAATGGTTAGGTTGTGAGAGCTGTGATGCTCAATGTGAATGGCTTGTGTTGAGTCTATGGTGACTCTGAGGCCATGGCTGAGTTGAGATAGACCACTAAGGGTCTATGGAAAGGCTTAAAGTGGATGAGCCTGATGAACCTGAGGTTAGATAACTTGGGTTGATGGGAGGGACTGAGGTTCCTTTCCCAGAGGCAGTTGATGACTGCTTGATGAGCTTGTATATGTTTATATGCTTGTATGGTCTGTAATATGCGTTTTTGTGCCTTGGTAGGGCTTGACACTGTGGGTGTCAGAGACGCAGACCATCGATCGAGGAAAAAAGCTGCTAGGCACGGTTTGCCAGGTAAGCTCATCGTTCTGGGGATTACTCCCTTTCTCTTGTTTACCACCCAAGTGGGTGCTGAATGCATGCCATGCTTGAACCCTTTTATATTGTGCATGCTGTGGAATGAATGGCCAAGGTGGCCTGTTTTATTGATTATATGCGTTTGTGAGCCTGAAGGGCTAGATGAACGGT
>PYAF01005572.1:258865-278148 GCA_007407185.1 Glycine tomentella
GCCATGCTTGAACCCTTTTATATTGTGCATGCTGTGGAATGAATGGCCAAGGTGGCCTGTTTTATTGATTATATGCGTTTGTGAGCCTGAAGGGCTAGATGAACGGTGCTTGGAGTGAAACTCAGACCGTTCCAGAAGTGTGAATGTATGATGAACCCTAGGATAGACACTGAGATAGTGTGAGAATGATAATGCACCTAAGATTGTAGGTGATGGAATCTTTAAGATACTGGAATAGTATCGGGCTAGTTGAGGTTCCCTAGCCAGAGGAAGAGTTTGAGGACTCCCTGGAATAGCTGAGATTTCTTGGGAGGTGCCACTGCTCTCCGCTTAAAAGTCCTAAGTATGGATTGCCCGGTAAGGATGTTCCTCCTTAGGCAGAGATGATGAAAGACCTGAGGGATGAGAGCTCCCTGTGTGGATAGTCTCTCTCAGGTATCTGCTTTGGAAGTCCTGTGGGATTGAGAGCTCCCGGTGTGGATAGTCTCTCACAGGCATCAGATTGGAAGTCCTGAGGGATTGAGAGCTCCTGTTGAGGATAGTCTCTCTCAGGCAGCTGATGAGAAGTCCTGGGGATTGAGAGCTCCTGTTGGTTCCTCCTGTCGGGGCTGAGGATTCCTCCGTGGCGGCGATTGAAGAGCCCGTGAACGTGGAGGAAGCTACCTTTGTTGCTCCAACTATCGCTGCTACCACCGACAACCAGCCCCCTGCCGCTAAAAATTAAAGGGCTGGAATGCCGGTTTTAACTTGTAAAAATTTTATTACTGTTGGGCCTTGAGCCCGGAACACATATATTTGTGCTATTCGAATATTTTGTTTACGCGCGTATAATTGTTTCCAAACTTTTATTCATTTTTATCAATACTCGGATTTTTACTATGAATAACTCCGCTGCAAGGTATCCCTTTTACCGATTTGATCAGAACCGGCCAGCGTATCATTCAAAGTTATATAAAATCTAGAGTGGCGTATCACGCTTTAGATGAATCCTACGCTACGAATCCATATAAAACACCCTGATACTGAATACTGAATATCTGAATATCATTTAAAACTTGACACCGCAGTGTTACAATGAATTCATTCAGACCATATATTCCGAGTACAAACTAAATAACACGAGATACAACGGTATCACATAATCCATTTTCAAAACATGTGCTCGGGAATGTGACCTCCAAACACTTATTTGGCTGAGTAGTGCGAATTCGATGAAGAATTATGAACTGAAGAAAAAACGATCTCCGAGTCCATATTCTTCGATAAAAGTCCAATCCGCACCCCTTCATTTATGCAATGTGATCTTAATGAAAGAGAACCATATGTACTCAGATGACACAGACTCCGAGTCCATACCCTCAATAAAAGAGAAACCCACACATGCTTATATGGTGTGATCTCAATGAAAGAGAACCATATGTACTCGGATGACACGAATTCCGAGTCCATACTCTCAATAAAAGAGAAACCCACACGCGTTGACCGTATTCCTGCAGGTATTAGCTGTAATACTTTTTGAGCTTATCCGCGTTCCACATTCGCTTAATTGCCTTGCCTTCTAAGGTTTCCAATACATATGCCCCTTTGTCGAGCTTTTGGGCAACTCGATACGGACCTTCCCAGTTGGCCGCGAGTTTTCCATCTCGGGCGTTTTTATTTCCGATGTCAGCCCTCCGCAGCACCAACTCAGCCAGTTCGAATTGTCGTGGAACGACTTTCTTGTTATAGGCGAGTGCGACTTGTTGTTTGGCCTTGAGATCCCGGGCATGAGCGACTATTCGGCATTCATCAATGAGGGCTGATTCTAATGCCAGTGATTCGTTATTTGACTCTTCACCTTCTCGCAGCACCTGTGTTCGTCGCCATGACTGTTGTCCGACTTCCACCGGTATCATAGCCTCGCTTCCATAGGTCATTCGGAACAAAGTCTCTCCCGTCGACGACTGGATAGTGGTCCGAATTCCCCAGAGTACGTAATACAACTGCTCAACCCAATTAGACCCGGCGTCGTACATTCTTTTGCGAAGGGCTTCCAGTATTATTTTGTTTGCCGCCTCCGCCTGTCCGTTGGACTGAGGATGCTCGACTGACGCAAACTTGTGTCGGATGTGGAAGCCGGCCATCATTTCTTGAAATCTTCTGTCTGTGAATTGGGTGCCGTTATCAGTGATAACCTCGCCGGGAAACCCAAACCTTGAAATGATGTTTCGTTCAAAGAATCGTTGTACCTGGGCCGAAGTAATCGTGGCCAAAGGTGCAACCTCTATCTATTTGGTGAAGTAGTCTACTGCGACTATTAGCCATCGCATTTGTCCTTCTACCGGTTTGAACGGACCCAACAAATCCATGCCCCATTTGAAAAATGGCCATGGAGACGAGATGGATTGTAACTCTTCAGGCGGAGACAATATCCGAGATGCATGCTTCTGACAATTTTCGCACCTTTTCACATGGTCAGTTGCATCTGCTCCCATAGTCGGCTAGTAGTACCCGGCTCGGAGCGCTTTCCGTGCCAACGCCCTTGCCCCCATATGTTGTCCGTTAATGCCTTCATGTATTTCGGACAAAACATATTCTACCCGGTCTGGACTTATACAGACCAACATTGGGCTGTGCAATCCTTTTCGATACAAATTTTCGTCGACAATTACGTACATGGCTGCTGTCCGTATCAATTTGTGTGCTTCTAGCCTGTCATCCGGTAACGTACCTTTGTCTAAATAATCAACTATTGGGCGCCTCCAATCTTGCTCCGTTGTGATCATCATTATGCATGACGGCTGTGAAATTTGTTGTTGGACCACAGTACGATTATTCCCGGGGCTCTTAGTACTGGCCAATTTTGACAAGATGTCTGCCCTGGTGTTGTCTTCCCGAGGGATGTGATTGACCTCCACCTCGTCAAATTCCGTGATGACCTCTTTTACTCGCCCCAAATATTTAGACAGTAGGGGCCCTTTTACTTGATACCGACCATCAATCTGAGCTGCCACCAACTGTGAATCTGTGAACACCCTCACCTTCCGGCTTCCTGCTCCTTTGCTTGTAGTAACCCTGCAATTAATGCTTCGTATTCGGCTTGATTATTTGACGTCGAAAAATTGAGCTGTAGGGAGAACTCTGTAGCTACTCCATCCGGGTTCTCAATTATGATCCCAGCGCCGCTTCCTTTCCTGTTAGATGAGCCGTCTACATACAATTTCCACCAGTTTTCTATTCCCGAGGTGTGAGGAGTAAGTTCTCTGAAGAAATCTGCCAATGCTTGGGATTTAATGGTATGTCGGGCTTCGAATTTCAAATCGAACTCGGAAAGTTGAACCGCCCAGTTAGTCATCCTTCCTGCCAAATCTGGCTTGTGCAGCACCTGTCGAAGTGGTTGATTCGTTCGAATGACGATGGTGTGGCTTTGGAAATAAGGGCGCAGCTTTTTCGCGGATATGATCAATGCAAATGCCAGCTTCTCTAGCTTCTGATACCGCAACTCAGAGTCACGCAGAGCCCGACTTACGAAGTATATTGGTTTCTGGACTGCGTCGACCTCTCGAACCAACACCGCACTAATAGCCTCGTCGCCTACTGATAAGTACATGACCAACACTTCCCCTGGCTCCGGCTTCGACAGAACAGGGGGGGAAGCCAATGACTTTTTCATTTGGACGAACGCATCTTCACACTCTGCAGTCCATTGTATTAAAGCTTGCTTCTTCAACATTTTGAAAAATGGAAGGGCTTTTTCTGCCGACTTCGGCATAAAGCATGTCAACGCAGCAATCCTTCCTGTTAGTTGCTGTATCTCCTTTTTACTAGTCGGAAATTGCATATCTAACACAGCTCGGCACTTATCCGGGTTAGCCTCTATTCCTCTGTGTGTCAGCATAAACCCCAAGAATTTTCTGGCTCCGACTCCAAAGGTGCATTTCAGAGGATTTAAATGAATGTTATATTTTCGTAACCGGCTAAACGTTTCCTCCAGGTCTACTACATGCTTGCTGATTTCTGCCATCTTGACTATCATATCATCAATGTAGACCTCGATGTTGCGACCAAGCTGCAGTTCGAACACCGTGTTCATCATTCTCTGATACGTGGCCCCAGCGTTTTTTAGCCCAAACGGCATTACGTTATAATAGTAGTTGGCCCTGTCACCAATAAAGGCCGTTTTCTCCTGATCCTCTTGGTGCATTGCAATTTGATTGTACCCGAAAAATGCGTCCATGAACGACAGAATTTTGTATCCGGAAGAATTATCCACCAGCTGGTCTATATTCGATATGGGGTATGCGTCCTTTGGGCATGTTTTATTCAGATCTGTGTAGTCCGTGCATACTCTCCATTTTCCATTTGGTTTACAAACCATCACGACATTTGAAAGCCAAGTGGTGTACTGGATTTCCCGTATGAATCTGGCTTGTAACAACTCGTCAATATGAGCCTGGAGCGCTTGCATCCTCTCCGGTCCCAACTTCCTTTTCTTTTGTTGCACTGGCTTCGCTCCTGGGTACATGGATAATTTATGACAACAGAACTCAGGATTTATTCCGACTATTTCCGACGCCTTCCATGCGAATACGTCGCAATTGGCCTTCAAGCATTGAAGGAGCGCCTCCCTGTCTCCGGAATCCATTACTCGTCCGATATTAGTTATCTGATCTGTCTGATCCCCTATCTGGATTTGCTCCACCTCTTCTACCGGCTCCGGCCGCCAATCATCTGATGCTTCTCGCATATCCAGCTCTACCACATTCACCGGTTGGATCTGATTATTACTGTCATCAGTGCCTTCCTGGATTTACTGAATTCTTCCCGATTCCCTAGGTGCTAGGAATGGTTTACTTTCACTTTCTCGGACTGTATCATAATAGCACTGCCGAGAATCCTTCTGATCGCCGCACACCGTCACTACCTGACCATTGCTGCCGACGAATTTAAGCTTCTGATGCTTCGTGGACATCAAAATATCCCACCTATGAATTGTGGGTCTTCCTAAAATCATGTTATATTGGGACGGGAAGTCGGCCACCACAAACTTCACCCTTTCCGACTTGAAAGCTTCTTTCGTGCCCAACGTCAGCCGTAAATGAATGGATCCCTTAACGTTTGTGTTTCCCCCATTGAAACCGATCAGCATAGTTTTACACGATTTCAAGTCCTCCATGTCCAGCTTCATTTTTTTAAATGCGCTCAATAGGATTATATCGGTAGAACTCCCATTATCTACGAACATTTTCTTTACTTGGCAATTTCCAACCGTTCCCGTGATGACCAGTCCGTCCTCATGTCCGGGTACCACTCCCTCCATATCCTTCTTCGTAAAATACAGGAGTGGAGGTTCCTGGTCTGTTGCCCGGTCTTTAAATTTTGGCTGTGCTCGGATTGACAACACCTCTTTCAAGTATTTCTTTCTTTGATTAGCAGTGTCGCCTCCTCCTCCCATAGCCCCCGAGATCACATTACATTCAAACTCGGGTTCTGGGAATGTGTCATCCTCTTCTTTTTGCTTCTTCCTTTCATCTTTCTTCTCGGGCTGAATATCGTCTCCTTTGCGTTTATGCTTTCTTCCTTGTGTTTTAATGACATACTGCCTCAATCTTCCTTCTCGGATGAACTTCTCAATTGCATCGCGTAAATCCCAGCACTGGTCCGTAGTATGCCCGGGCCCGTTGTGGAATTCGCAAAATCTTGACTTATCCAGCCCGGCTTTGCCAAAGATGGGCCGGGGTCGCTCCACCTTTTTCATATCAGTGAGTGCCACCTCCTTCCAAATCTGCGAACAAGAGACATTGAGAAGGGTATACTTCTCATATTTATTCTCGTACCTACCCGGCTTAAACTTCATTTCATTATTCCGGGTTCGATTCTTGGCCTGTCCCCTATTCCTTGGGGGTGAACTCCTCCTGTCGCTTCGCTCCTTCTGTCGTCCTGGGTTATTGGCTATCTCCATCTGCTCCAACTCCAGATATTTCTTCGCCCGAGCATGAAATTCCATCAATGATTTCACCGGGTCTTTATAAATGGACTTAGCAAATCTGGAAGACCCATTCAACCCGGCCGAGATCAGATAGACATGAACTTTTTCCTCCAACCCTTGCACCTGTAAAGCTGCCTCTTTGAACCGGTCTAGATAGCTTTGCAATGTTTCCCCGGGTAACTGCTTGATTTTTCCCAAAGTGAACTCAGACTTTGGCTGCTTCTTACTAGTCGCAAAATTCAGCAAAAATTTCTGCCCGAAATCCTCGAAATTTCTAATGGACCTCGGTGGCAGAGTGTGAAACCAAGTCTGTGTCGGCCCCGTCAATGTAGTGACAAAAATTCTTGTGGATCTTGTGTCCCGTCATATTTTGATAAAAACGATCCATCAAAATCATCCAGATACCGGGCCTTCACGATTTCGTCTACAAACGGACTGTTGTTTTGCTGTCCCCGGCTGTACTTTCGACGATATAGGGGTCCCTCCTTTCCACGTGGGTTTATCTCCCATTCGAACCCGGGACACGTTCCTCCCTGATTTGCTCGTGGAACTGCTAAATTTTCAACCCGACCATACAAACCTCCGTTGTTTCTGTCATCGTCCAATGATTCATGGACTCGAATCCATTCTCGAGTCGGCTCCTCCTCTCGTGCACGATCTGCTGGGTATTCGACATCCTCATGAACTCGGATCCGTCTCGAGACAGCTCCGCACCTCGTGTCCGATCCGCTGTGTATTCGACATTCTTTGATTTACTCAAGGATAATCTCAAATCTGGTGGTCGATTTGCTAGGTCGACCTGTTCCACCATGGCCTGCAATTTTTGTTCTAACCGTATCATCCGCTGAGTCTCAGCTTGTCTCCATTCTTCGTTACGCTCCTCCATTTGTCGTGTTATAAGGCGGATATCTTCCTGTCTCTGGAGAGCTTGTCTTTTCTCAATACTTTCAATCCGACCCAAAATCGACTTGAGAGCATTGCTGACAAATGGCTCACCCAACTCCTCCTCCTGCACCATCCTTCGCGCCGGAACTTCCCTCCGTTGCTCCGTCTGGACCGGAGAAGAAGCTGCATCAGAGACAGCTTCCGTAACACGCACTTCTTCTCGTTGTGCCGCGTTTCGATTCTCGGGTATAACAATCTCCCTGTTCGGCATTTCAGAACGCGGCACTGATTGACTGTTTCTGGTATTCACCATTTCTGAAGTGTGGGACTCGAATTTTATCGTTCCCCACAGACGGCGCCAATGTTCTGATTGTTTCCAGAACACAAATGTACAGTACTGATGTACTGAATGATTGCTTTTGGATCAATTCCGACTCCACTGCTTCAAGGATATCAATGAGGAATGATATCTCGAAGAGACTGATCACAGAGAAATACACCAATGGATGTGGGGTGTGTGCTCTGTGTAATTGAAAGAGATAGAGTCAGAATGTGTGTACCTTTTTGGCTGTAACCACTGGGTATTTATAAGCGCCTTACCTTACCGTTGTTGGGTGTACTGCCTCTCAAGAATATCGACCTCTCCCTGCAGTTGTAGCACGAACTGCCCCCGAGAATATCGGCATATCCTTGCAGTTCTTCAACTGCTGCCTCTGACTTAGTCACGTTCAGTGAAATAATTGAACGCACCCCCCTTTTATCATCAATTGGGCCTTACCATTAGGCCCACTTATTATTTTCGTAACATCCGCATTCAACGCATTTGAAACCAACGTTTTCGAAACCAAAGTCTTCTTCTTTTCCTAGGATTCATAAGAGTCGTTCAAGTAATAACTTAAGATTCTTGAAACGGTAAAGCTATGTTCCAACACGTCAGCGTACTAGCGCACCCACAAACCAAGTTCGAGTGATTTTAAAGAAATTATGGCCACCAGAGGAAGGGTAACAAAGTGTTCGTCTTTTAATATGAAGGGTCCTTTTACGATGACGTTGTGGAGCGTGTAGAGGCATTTGAGTGCCACGGTGGCGATATGCGTGGTGTGGAAGCGGTCCATGAGTGTGTTGTAGGCGGCGGTGGGAGCCATGCTCAATCGCGAGGATGATGGAGATTGTTTCCTCAGAGGGCGACACAGCGAGGGCGTGCATGGATCTTGCCGTGAGCCAAGAAAACCCCTTCATAGAAAAAAGAGTTTCCATTAGCATAATCTTGGGTGGTGTTGACGACGCTCCAGAGGATCCTGTCCAGGATCTGGTCGAAGACCGGTGGCGAGGGGTGGTCAGTGGCATTGGCTTCGTTGTAGAAGTAGATGGTTTGCACCCAATACTCTGTGTCGCGATACAAGGGAATATTGTAGTAGTGCTTCTTAACTTGGCGCTTTGTGGATAGCGTTGTGGCAATCATCGAGGCTTTGAATGTGGGATTGGCATGGAAGCATAAGCGATCAATGTGGATGAACTGGCAGAGCTAGAGGTAGTGGGAAAAGAGGACCAGAGTGTTGGAGTACAAGTGTGAGTTAAAGTCCCACATCTGATAGAAATAGAAAAATTTAGCACCATATAAGTGAGGAGAAGACCCATAAACCTGATCCTTAAGGTTTTGGGTCAAAGTGTGGTGTCTAATTCACTTATATGATTGCTCGTGTAAATCTGTCCGATATTTACCCCCCTCGATTTTCCAACAAGTGGTATCAGAGCCGATGATTCGACTTGGTGACCAGCTCGTTTGTTTAGGTGGCGTTTGTGGATCCATGGACATGAGATCCTTTGTATCGAAAATCTTTCTAGCAAGTGAGTCCATGCATGTGTAGGCCAGACAACGAGTCTTGCAAGTGTTATTGCAACGGTACAAGATTTGGTTTTCGCTTGAGGGGGAGTTTGTTTACCATGTGGAAGAGACTCACACTTGAGGAGGAGATTGTTGGAGTACAAATATGAGTTAAAGTCTCACAACGGATAGAAATAGAAAAATTTAGCACCATATAAGTGAGAAGAAGACCCATAAACGTGAGCTTTAAGGTTTTGGGTCAAAGTGTGGTATTTAATTCACTTATATGATTGTTCGTGTAAATCTTCCCGATATTTACCTCCTCGATTTCCCAACACAGAGGTCGAAGGTAGTTAGGGCGGGGACGATGCCGTTGTCCTAGTTGAAGGGTGGGTGATTTTCTCGAAACTGTTAAGAGGGGAATATATTTCTTAAAAGAGGCCATTTTTAGAAAATAAATTTGAAAATGGAAGTGAATACGTAAAGAAAAGGCAGTGGATATAGAAAGTCTCTTGGTCTTTTTGCTAGTGGGCCAAAATGAGTCCTGATAAGTTCCAGAACTATTTTGTTTACATTTGAAGCTAATAAATGCTTACTTTTCTAATCTGTATCAAATTAATAAATAATATGGATAGTTTTTGAAAATAGTTTCGTACCATACAAACCTAGAAATCTTCCCATCACAATCAGTATATATAAACAAAAAAATGACGACAAGAATAACAATATTGCAACATCAAAGAAGCCGTTGTGGTAGTAGCGCTGAAATTGAAGAAGAAATAAACTAGAATCGTCTCCTCATCCTCTCTCATTTTCATCACATTTCGCGTTCTCAGCCCTGAAAATTCCATTCTACACGCTGTAGCCTCGAATTTCACACCTCGGTAAGGTTCTCCGTTCCAGCATTCTTAATTTCTCTACTGTCTTCTTCATCGTTCATCCCTGCGTAACTGGTGTCATATATATCCAGATCCACTGATGCAACTTCCTATGAACCAAAAGAGAATGTTTCAAATCCGAAATATCATGATTCAATAACCTGGATTATTTTAATCACTCCTCTCATTTCTTAGATCCGAAATATCATCATTCAATAACCTGGATTATTTTAATCACTCCTCTCAATTCATCATTCACCATCGTTTATTTTAATCAATTTACATGCATTCTCGTTAATTTGATAACCTATAATTCCTGTTATCGATTAGTTATTTCCATAAATATTCGTGATTTGATTTCTCTCATACGCGGTTGAGAATTTAAGATGAATTGAATAATCATCAATCGGATCGCCTATTTTAAGAAACAATTAATAACTATCATGGCAATTAATATTATTATCATCATTATGAAAGGATAATCATTAATTTCGAATCGACTTAATTTATTTTATTCAGTGACGGTGAAGGAAGAGGCTGTGGAAGAAGATGTCGTCGTCCTCGAATTCGCCGTGCGCGGCGTGCAAGCTCCTGCGGAGGAAGTGCACGCAGGAGTGCGTGTTCGCGCCGTACTTTCCCCCGGACAACCCGCAGCGGTTCGCGTGCGTGCACCGCGTGTTCGGCGCGAGCAACGTGTCAAAGCTGCTGAGCGAGCTCAGCGTGGCACAGCGCGACGACGCCGTCAAGTCGCTGGCGTATGAGGCGGAGGCGCGTCTGCGCGACCCCGTCTACGGCTGCGTGGGCTTCATCTTGCTCCTGCAGCAGCACCTCCGTCAAATCCAGACGGAGCTCCATAACGCGAAGAAGGAGTTGTCAACGTTCCTTAGCCCCCAGGCCATGCAGGTTCTTTTAGCCAATCCAGGGATGTTGCAACATGGTGGTGTTGTTGTGCCTCATTTGCATCAACCAGTGTTCAATGCGGTGCCCAACCAGATTCTGGTTGGACACGACGTTGGACAGCAGGAGTTTCTAGAAACTCAGCAGATGTTTCTCGCAAATAGGGATCATCAACATCAGCAGCAACAGCAACAACATGTTATGCTTCGGAACTACGAACAGCAAGAGTTTATGAAGTTTAATGGTGGGTTTGAGCCTAGTGGTGGTGGAGGGTTTGGGAACCAAGCGGAGGAGTTCTTGTCTCCTTCCTTGGCTCTTGGAAATTTCGAGAATGTTGAGTCTTACCAGATGCAACAGCAAGGGGAACAACATCATCCCATTGAGGCGCAGTTGCTCCTCTCGCCACAGCAAGAGTCACAAGGACAACATCAGCAACAACAGTGTGCAAGTGAGGATGGGAGGAATGACGTTCCTGCTTGATTTCTCAATCAAGTAGCAATGATGTCCATTTCTCACTTTCTTGCGTTTAACACTATTCAAACAAGGTACATGGTTTCTTCTATAGATTTGTAGTTTATATATCTCTCACGTTACAGTATAGGTTTGCATTTAACAAGTTCTTTCTCTCCCTCTTTATAAGTACGACAAAGATTACATACAGTTCTATAGATGTGTGTGCTATATATTCTTCAATTAGAATTGAAATTTTACTTCTAATCATAATTGGACAACAATACATACAACTATAAAACTATATGTAAGTTTTATCCTTTTTAAACATTGGTAAAAAATAACTTCATTAAAATTCTTAGATTTCTCTTATACTATGGCAACTCCCATATTTTAAATCCTTTCTCAATGTTTTTCTCCTTTTATGGCATTATATTACTAATCATATTAATGACTTAATATTTTATTCTACTTATCTCTTTCTATGTTTAAACCCCATTGGTGTACATCAATCTTTTTCTTACTATTTTTACATTTTCTTTGCCTGCACTTTCTTTTCACACCTCAGTTTTTACGCCAAGGAGAATTCTGGCAAAGCTAGCTGGTAAACGGATTTTTTAATTGATTGTTTACTATTAATTGAAATTTATCAGCGCTTATGAAATAAGAGATCGACTTACTTGTAACTCATAAGTCATATTTTAGTAAGTTACAATACATTTTAGGCAATACTAACTAGTATAAATAATATTAATGCGTGTCCCCAAGCACTTATAGTGAACTTCAATGAAAACTTTTTCATTTATTAACTTGTAACTGGTATTCATAAAACACTCATTAACAAGAGTGCTGCTAAATTTTCTTATGATAAAAGAGGAGAGGATTAAACTCAAATTGCAGTTTTTATTTTTTATTAATACTATTAGCGTGAATTGTGATATGATTGTCCTCATTCACCTAATGAAATTACTACGTTTTGAGTTGTATCAGAGAATTTGGGGAAAACGACGTGACAATCGAAAGGTTAGGATAAAATGCAATATTCAATGTCGGTTCGACAAGTTTTGTCTGTTGTGGGATCCATAAAATTTTATCTTTCAAATAAATACGTAATGTTTTCTTTCATATAAAACGCGGCTTTGGCCAGTAGAAGGATGTTTCTTGATGACAGATATGCACAGTTTTGATGGATTCAATTTTTTTTTTTTTTTACTGCATTCAAATTAATATACTAAAGGTAAGACTAAATTATGTGAATAGAAGAAAAAAAAGAGAAAAAAGCAAAAGCATGCATGATGAGACAGATAATGTTGAATTGTTTTTAACTATGCAATTGGAAAACACAGTATTCTTTAATTTCTATTTATTTAAAAGATAAACATGTCTGAAATTGCTATATCACTAAGTGGGTTACATATATAAACAAAAGTTAGAAATAGTTCTATAGATCTTGTTTTACTCCTATCAGTTTTATCTTGATAATCTTTATAATATTATAAATATTTGCATTAGAGGATTATATAAATTATCAATGTAAAACTTCAATTTTAATTGAAGAATAATACAAAACAGCACCTAAAGAATGGTACAAGTTTTTTCCTATAGTTCTTTGTTATTGACCTTCTCATTATTTGTGATCTTAACCTTAAACATAAAATCTTAGTTATTAGTTGAATCCGGGGTTTAAGAAATAGACAGAAGGATGTTTGCACGTTAAGTAATAACAAGTTGGATGGATCAAACTGCTCAGAATAAGAATGTATTTTCTCTGGATCTACCTCTTTTGGGTTTCATGCATGGGATGGTAATTTGGAAAGCTGGAATGATCAAATTATAAATATGCCCCTTTTATTTGTCTCCTTGAGTGTCCCTCTACACATAACTTAATGACACGGAACGAAAAAGACAACAGGCGCACCTCCAACTCACATTACTTCAACAAAATTCAAAAGGAATGGATCACTTCAAGGTTTTACAAAACGGTCCGCGATTGTGATTTGAGTGGCAACATCAAAGATTTTTAATTGTCCATGATCGCAACGCTGCCGCAATTAAGATCGCATTAGTCATATTTATTCACCATTTGTCACAATATCAACAAAACGATTAACAGTTGACAAAACCTCCTTGTAAATTAAATGCAATTAAAACATCCCTCAGCTGCAAAGGAAATGGACTAAAACCCTAAAGCTACTTGTAAAAATGGAAATCTCAGACTCTTATAATCAAAACAAAAAACTTTACTCATCAAAAACACAAATAGCGATGAGAATTGACCACCGCCGATCAAGAACTCAGTACTTTGAGATGAAAATTTAAACTTCCTTGAAATTTTACTTTTAAAATATATTAAATTTTATTTTAGAATTAAAATACTTGCATTAAAAAAATAAGGGATGATATCGTTAACAAAAAAATAAAAGGATAGTACAAAAAGTATTATCCTCAAAAGATGGCAAAGAAACTGGATTTTGTAATACAAACTCATTCCTATCAAGTAGGAATGGATAGGGATGGTAATTGGGTGGATTTGTTAATCCTTATCCCTGTCCCCACAAAAAGTGGAACGGGTTCAAATTCAGATTTATAAAAGGTGAGAGTGAAAAAAAAGGAACTCAATCCTATCTCCATGAAATTATAAGGTCTGAAAAAATCTATGGGAAATTCATTTCACATTTTTTAAAAATAATATTTATTTATATACTTTAAATAAATCATGGATTAAGTTATTAATTATATTTTAATTTAATAAAGAATAAATAACATAAATATATTTAAAAATTAAATTATATTTTTAGTTAAATTTAAAAATTTTAATTGTGGTATTTAGTATTATAATTATAATATTATTTATTTAACTATTAAAATATTATTCTTTATTTTTAATAATTATAAAAAATATGAAATAATTACATAATCATATAATTAACAATTACATATATTATATACAATAATAGAATTTTATATAAATATATAATTACATTATTAATAATTATAAAAATATACATCGAGATGGGTATGGAAAGAGCGTCCCGCTCCCACTTCTCCAATATGGGAATAACCCGGATTTCGACCATAGTCAAAGTGGATTTTTTACTTCAAACTCGGGATAGGATCAAAAGAGTACCGATGTGTTTGCATTATCCCAAAAGATGACAAGGAAGCTGGATTTTGTAGTACAAATCCCCATCAACGAAAACCTTTGGTAACATTCATTACATCTGTTTACTGTTTTTTCCACAATGCGCTTCATCAATCAGCTTCCTGTTTTCGTGATTTTCATTCAGTTTGCTCGTGCATTGTGAAAAACCTACGCTATTAATAATCAGAATTTTTAATTCTTAAAATTATTTCAAATATTCTTTGTTTGTTTCAAACTAAGGTGTAGACATATAATTAAAATCAACAAGGGGATAAAGAAGACTTTATTAAGACTTAGATATTAAGCAAAACCTATTTTGGTGATATCTATATCTCGAAAAGAATAGGTCTCTCACTGTTGATTAAGAGATTTGTTAAAAATGTAACTTTATTTCAATGTTTTCATACAATATTTCAATATATTTGCGTGCGAAGTCTTCTTCTGACATTTATCAATTAAAATATTGCTTAAGAATGGCTTGCGTAATTGGTGACCTCAAAAAGTTAAAACGAAGCGCTTAAAATGTCGAACAACGTTCCTGTATCCTCCTCGTAGCCTTATTTTCATGATAGCCTTTATTTACCATTTGTAATATAAGATGCTCTACAAAGAATGATATGTGAAAATTTCAGGAGTGCATGAGATTCAATTATGTGATTTTCAAAATGTTGAATGGAATATGGAACTTTGAAATTGTTGCACTTATATATAGTTTCCTCACTCGTTAGTCTATGCTCATTTCACATGCAACAAATGTTCTTTAGTAATTAGTGCAACTACGAATCTATGATCGCATTATTTAGAGCTCAAATAAATCCCAAATCAGGCGCACCCCTCACACACCCACATCTACATGGCTTCAAATTCAAAAGGTAATAATAAACCATAAACAGTTGACAAAACTTCCTTATAAATTAAATGCAATTTAAAACATCCCTCCTCAGCAGCAAAGGAAATGGACTAAAACCCTATGGCTGCTTGTGAATTGGAAATCTCAGACTTTTACCATCAAAACAAAAAACAGTACTCATCAAAAACAAACAGCAACGGAAATGTCACCGCCGATCAAGAACCCAGTTTTGAAGGCTACGGCTACATGAAATCGGCAGAAACTTCAACATATAACTGGTAAAACAAACACCTAAGACTCTGCAAAGATAAACTACTGTAAAGGAACAAGTTTTTTTTAGTAACCATGATGATGATCACATGTGCTAGCAAAATTGCCAAAATGCAATCACTTCTTCTTGGCAGCAGCCTTTGTGACCTTGGCTCCGGTGGGGTCTTTCTTCTCAACACTCTTGATGACTCCAACAGCCACAGTCTGACGCATGTCCCTCACCGCAAAACGACCAAGGGGAGGATACTCAGCGAAAGTTTCAACCACCATGGGCTTGGTTGGAACCATCTTAACCATACCTGCATCACCATTCTTCAAAAATTTGGGCTCCTTCTCAAGCTCCTTACCAGATCGCCTGTCAATCTTGGTTAAGATTTCAGAAAACTTGACAGCAATGTGAGAAGTGTGGCAGTCAAGGACTGGTGCGTATCCGTTACCAATCTGGCCAGGATGGTTCATGATAATGACTTGGGATGTGAAGTTGGCAGCTTCCTTGGCAGGGTCATCCTTGGAATTGGATGCAACAAAACCTCGCTTGAGATCCTTGACTGCAACGTTCTTCACATTAAACCCAACATTGTCACCTGGAAGAGCCTCTGTGAGAGCCTCATGGTGCATCTCAACAGACTTAACCTCAGTTGTCAGCCCAGTGGGACCAAAAGTCACCACCATACCAGGCTTCACAACACCAGTCTCAACACGTCCCACTGGCACAGTACCAATACCACCAATCTTGTAGACATCCTGCAATGGAAGCCTGAGAGGCTTGTCTGAGGGCCTCTTGGGCTCATTGATTTGGTCAAGAGCCTCAAGGAGAGTTGGTCCCTTGTACCAGTCAAGGTTGGTGGACCTCTCAATCATGTTGTCACCCTCAAAACCAGAGATGGGAACAAAGGGAATCTTGTCTGGGTTGTAACCAACCTTCTTCAAGTAGGAAGAGACTTCCTTCACGATTTCATCATACCTAGCCTTAGAGTACTTGGGGGTAGTGGCATCCATCTGCAACAATGATAGTACACAGTTAAAAATTCTACAAAATTCCATCAGCAATAACAAAAATTCTCATCAAATCATATTAATAAAAGAAGGTTTAGATTTATACCTTGTTACAGCAACAGATCATCTGCTTCACACCTAGGGTGAAAGCAAGAAGAGCATGCTCACGGGTCTGTCCATCCTTGGAAATACCAGCTTCAAAACCACCAGTGGTGGAGTCAATGATAAGGACAGCACAGTCAGCCTGGGAGGTACCCGTAATCATGTTCTTGATAAAATCACGATGTCCAGGAGCATCAATGACTGTGCAGTAGTACTTGGTGGTTTCAAACTTCCACAAAGCAATATCAATGGTAATTCCTCTTTCCCGCTCAGCTTTGAGCTTGTCGAGCACCCAGGCATACTTGAATGACCTCTTGTTCATCTCAGCAGCCTCCTTCTCGAACCTCTCAATCACACGCTTGTCAATACCTCCAAGCTTGTAGATCAAGTGACCAGTGGTAGTTGACTTCCCAGAGTCGACATGTCCAATGACGACGATGTTGATGTGAATCTTTTCCTTACCCATGATGACTTAAACTAGAATCAATTCAAAGAAACACAAGTCAGAACTCACAATATATAAAAATTAAACTATCACAGCCAAATAAGAAGGTAAAGGTATACTCCAACTTCACACATTTATAGTTTACCACTAACAAAAAATTTCTAAAACAGTGAATCCAAGAGAAATCATATTCTAGAAAGATTAATCAATCTGTAATAGCAAAAACAAACTCATCGCAGCATATGGAATCCTATCTTTCAGACAAATCCATATGTAACAACAAAAACAAATACATCATACATATAGAACACTATCCAGTATCACAATGCTATCAATTGATCAAAACATTAAAAAATTGGAAAACAAATTTCAGCTTCATATTACAAAAGCTTCACAGAATAAAAAAAACCTTTGCTGGATCCAGATATGGTCGCCTACATAGTAAAAGATTATGCTTGATAACATGTGAACAACCCCACACAAAAAAAAAAAAAAAACTATCGACGAATACATATCATCAAGACTCATTCAAAATGCTTAAAAAACTTTTAATAGTGTAAACGAACATCAACAAAAATCATGGTTCTGCCTCAATAAGATCCATAATAAAACAACCAGAACATCAAACAAAGTCGCATGTTTATGACACAAAAACAACGGATCTGTGACCTCAACAAAAAGATTGACCTCCAAAACACCAAATGACTCGAAAATCTCTTCCGACTAAACGATTCAAAAACCAAAAGAATCCACAAAAACCGAACCACAAAAACAAAGCGAAAGAAACAACCGAACATTAACAGCATAAAGCATAGATAAAAAAAAAAATAACATAACCGAAGAAACACCATCGTAAATAAGAGACAGTCATAGATCGAATCGAAGAGACAAGAGCAGAGGCTGTTACCTTTGCGAGAAACGAAGGTCACTCGTTCGGAATCCTCAGCCGCAAACACAGAGACTGAGAAATAGAGCGAGGCTACACAGAGTGATAACAAGAACTAGGGTTCCTAGATTTTTATATTGAGTGAGCTACTTTTCATTTCCGATAATGCCCCTAGGTTTATTTCGGATTTCTGATTATGCCCCCATTCGCTTATTTGAACGTTACTGTGCTCTACTCGCGTGTGATTGAGCGTGTAACAAACGTGTCATGGTTTTTTTGTGGTTTGAGCGATTTGGTTTACGCGCTTTGTGGGTTTCGTGGGTTCGATGTAGTTCAGTTGGCATTTGGCAAGGACGAAACAGGAAGGCTGCGATATTATGACGACATCGTTTCAACAGGTTAAGATAATGTAACGACATCGTTTCGGCTCACTTTCAAACGTGGCAAATGCTGGGATTAAAACTATCTTAAATTTAAAAGTATTTTTTTATTAAAGCAGTCAATAGTAAAACTAATCCTAACTTTATTTTAAAAAATACTAAAGCCATATGATTTTTTAAAATTAATAAGCAGTGAATAGTAAAACTAATTCTATCTTTATTTAAAAAATACTAAACCTATATGATTTTTTAAAATAAAGATAGGATTAATTTTACAGATTTATTGCTTTAATATGATTGGATGGGATAAAATAATTATTTTATGATTTTATATTTTATGATTTATTCGATCTACTAAATAAGATACAACTTCAGGAATTCAATTGAAATAAAAAAAAAATTCTGGAACCTAATTCAAAATCTAATAAAAGTTTAGATACTCACAAAATAATTAAACTTATTTCAAAATCATAAATTGTTGGCCTATTCAAGTTATATATATATATATATATATATATATATATATATATTAAATTTTGTATTCATGTATTAAAAAATTTCTATAAAAATATCATGTGTTAAAAAACATGTATTTCTTTTGTTCCTTTTTATTTGTCTTTTATGATTTTTATGAGAATGTTTGTTTTACATAATCTTATTGCACTTTCAAGAATATGGAGACAGAAATATGTATTCTCATGTTTGTTAGAAGATAATAAAAAATATTTTCAGACATATCTTATTTTCAGTTATTCATATTTTATACATGTTTTTATATCTTCCAATTATCATGTAAAGGGGTGATAATTTTATATTCTCATAAGAATGTCTATAATAATTTATCACATTTTTTTATTCAACCGCATTTATTTATTTATTTTTAAATTAAAATAAATGAAAAAAAAAAACATTCACAAAAATTAGAAATATGTACCTGATATGGATAACATTTCCCGTAATGGCATTCAGAAGAATATTATTCTCGATAATATAATCAAATATGTGAAACAACCACAATCCTATGTAGAAAACAACAAAATGCAATAAAAAAAATTATCCAAATAATTGTGAAGATTCCTATTTAATCTTTTTTTTCTATTATACGATAAATGCATGTGAAAATTAATTAAAGATTAAATGAAATATAAGGGTATAATTGACAAAACAAAAGTAATTATTATCTTGAACATTAAAATCGAAAGATAAATATAAATAATTTTTTTCAAAAATTGAACCATTAATGTAAAGAGTATTTACTTCTATTAAATAAATATTTTTATATATTATTAGTATTGATAATTTAATTAGT
>PYAF01005572.1:284459-300375 GCA_007407185.1 Glycine tomentella
GAAAGGATCAAAATCACACAATTAGAAGATAGTTAATACATATATGAAAGAGAGATAGTTACTCCAAACAACAATAGAAGATGTTATAGAAAAATTGAAAAGTAAATTAGATGTTGTTGAATTAGGTGTTGCATTTAAGTACCTGGAAAATGTCAATAAATGTGTGTTATGAACTTGTAATAAGGAATGTGTGTGAGAGAAATTTATCTTAGATATATAAATTCTTTATGCAATTTTAGATTAAAAGTATCATTTTTTTCACAAACATCAAAATCTATAAAAGGTCTCTGTAAGCCCCAATAATATTAAAGGTTCTCATGTTAATAACCATGCTAATGAAAACATGTATTCATATTACCTGGTTCTATTTGATGGACCATTTTCACTATTAGATGTTTTTTGTCTAATAGTGAGTGGCATCAATGGGTGGTCATAGTGGGAGCATTAGAGAGAGGGAAGAGGTGAGAGACATAACAGATGAGTCAAAATGTATGCATCGAACTAACAATTAAGTGACTTTGAATGGATGGTCACAGACTCAGGTGGAAGCAACCAGAGACACAACAAAGAAAGGGAGTAGATGAGAGACATAACAGAGGAGTTGAAATGCACACACCAACTCTTCAAATCAAACAATGATAATAAAAATAGGTTAAAGTCTAATCACACGGAGAGTCAGTTATTTGGTAATGAGTTACAAAAATAGATGAAATGACCTAATAATTGAGAGTGTGTCAAGGAGTATGACCATGACATTCCTTTTTTTTATGTAACTAGTAAGTAACATGTGTGTATGCATGGGTCATGTTGGTTCGTATCATTATTTCTTGAATGTAAAATTCACAAAAAACTAATAAGATCAACATATTTGAAGTTATTTATTATAGGATATAAATGAGTAAATTTAAGCATTACCAAAAAGAAAATAGAATAATCATGAAAATAGAAACATAAATTCATAGAGTTACTTAATAATCTAATTCTAAAATTTAAAATTTTGATGCATGGTGTTGCAATTGATGAAGATGTCGTCACCTATGCTAACCAGATTTTTTGTTAATAGTATATAAGGTCCTTTCAAGCAAAGTTGTTCAAACAATTTTGTTTGATGGTGGTGCAAAAGATGATGAAATATCCTATTAATTGAAATAAATGATGAGTTAATTTAAAATCTAGAAAACTTTTAATGTATGAAATAGCTATCTAATATTTAACCCCATTTTTTAAGAAAGTAACTCTTCTTGGTACCTCATATCACACATTTTCTCCAATTTCAAACCAAATTTGTATTAACTTGTAATTGAAAGATTAAAAAGTAGAGGAAATACTATTTGGTTAGCAAATGATGAGTTGGTTGAACTAACATTACAATTTAATGTAATTTAAAGAATATACCTTGTCTCTAATGCACTTAATTTACTCAAATTTGGATTGTAGAATACTTTGGTCACATTTGGGATGGTTTGAATAACGTTACCTGAAAATTTATTGTTAATACTTTGTAGAGTAAAAAATGATTAAAGGAATTAAATTTGATAAATATTATTATTTATAACTAACCGTATAGCACATGAGCATATGGGCTTAGTTTTACGGACTGAAAAGCAAAAATAAGAATATTCGCATCACCATTAGGTAAATAATTTATGATTCCTCACCATCTAAGATTAATTCAAAATACGACCTCTACAAAAATAAATAAATGTAGTTAGTAGAAGATAATGTTATAAGCATGAAAATCTAAATTTATAAAATAAAGTGTTTACATGTGACCTAATAGTTCCAAACACATTTGCTCATCTACTTTTGCATGTCGTTGAACAACATCTCTCGCTATGATATTGCGGTAAGGATGACATCAATAATTAAGGATGGAATTAGAGGATAACTATAAAAATAGAGGAAAGTTTTCAATGCTACTTTCATGTTTTTAAGGCTACTAATTTTTAAAAATTGGCTATCTATACTGATCTAGATAGTAGAATTAACTTATCACATACTGTCATAAATCACTCTGTTGGTTGAAAAATTTATTTGTCATAAAGCATGATGTACCATTGGGATAGTTAAGTTGGAAAAGGTTGGTTGTATAAAATAACATCTGGTTTTTTGGATTGTTTTGTTATGCATAATTCCAAAACTTTAAATTTTAAGAAACATGGAGAAGGATATATGCACATTTTGATAACGATGGTAACATCCATAATTAAACTAAAACAGAAAACTCAATACTTGAGTACTAAGTGTTTGATTCATGACTACATACAGGAATTCATTTAAAGCTTATGCATTGAAAATGGAATATAGAAAAAAGTGTACTTACATTTTAAGGGACTTAAGCAACAGAGTCCAATTAATACCTTGATATTTGTCCAACTTTGTGAAAGATTCTAATTGACAATTCTGTCAAAGTACACCAAAAATAGATTCTTTTTTTAGCATAATAACATTCTGTCTCATGATATCTCGCTCACTCCATGGAGCCACAACAATGACCTAAGATGCAGAGCAATTAAAGGGAGCTCAAACCAAGCATGACCAATAGAAGTTTTCTAAAACAACCATAAAGCACTTCCCATGCTGCATAAAAATTGTTTGCATAATAGACATATGAACTACTATTAGCTGTGAAGCATACATTACACTTTGATAGAATAATTCGACCTTTAAAGGAGTAACATTACCAAACTCTAGTCCAAAATATGTAACCCTTCATTAAATCTATTTTTCATTGATAGATCCATCCTTAAATATGCCTTGGAAGATGCTTCAGCCATAATATCTAGTAAGATAGTTGATAAGTAGGACCTAATATGACTAGAATTGTTATAGTCATCATGACATAATAACTGAATATATGTATACTTTGGGACTCAGAACTTGTGTTCCTTGCAATAAAGCACCATAATTTAATAGTGAAAACACTTAAAAGTTGCAACTATGAAATATGAGCTGTAGAATAATTAAAATTTTCTTAATGTTAAAGGAGAATAGAATTCAATTATAAAGTGTGATTGCTAATAGTTCCTAAATGAGGTTGACAATATTAAAATTAAAATTAATCACAAAAGGACTGAGATTTAGTAAGGCTGTTGGAATTTAATATGCACTATGCAAGTTAGTATAAATATGTAGTCCCTGCAAATGAATTATTAGTGAGAACAACTGTCTAATAGTAACCAAATACAAAATCTATATTGGAAACTCTCTATTAATATGCTAGAAGGCCAAAAAGATCAATGCTAGGTAACAATTTGTTGGCCTAAATTACATTACTTGTATAAAGTAACAAGATTTGAGAAGTAAACCTTAAGTTATTTCTATGTGTTTAAGAGATTGAAATGATGAGATTTCAACTTGAATATCAAACAACCCTTAAGTGTAAGGTAGATTCCCTTTTCATTTAGTCAAGACAAAGAAACTAACACATACTGGCTGATGAGGACCAAGAATTGCAAGGTCCCATGACAAGGGCAAGATCAAAGGAAGCACAAGAAGCATTGAATCATGAAGTGAATTACTTCCTTTCTCAGGCATTGGTTAACATATCAACCTTGCCTTGAGTTCAAACACCAACCCGGAAGAAGAGTTCAGATTACTCCAATTGATTCAAATGAGTGAAGAGCTAAAAGACTAATGAATGATGAGCCTAGATACCTCCAATATTTTGAACATAACTTGAGTTCTTGTTGTCCGTTTTAGGCGTTCTTTGATGCGTTTGAAAGCTCTTAAGATTTCCTACAAGTCATATTTCTAGTCTCAAGTCCTAATTCTGTATCTATGATGATGAAAATGGGCCATGAAGTTTAGCACGAATTATATTTTTTTTAGTATAAGAAATATGTAACTAAAGTCCCACATTGGAGAGAAAAAGGAGAGAGACACCCCTTGTTAGTTATAAATAGTCATTCATTTGTCTTATGTACGCACCTTTGAATTAAATAAAAAACTTTACACTTTTAAAAGTGTGTGAGAGGAAGTTCCTTTTGGGTTCTTGATTGGACCAAATATTGGTTTTTGTCAAAGGTTTCTATAATCTTTGCGGCGAATCCCACGGGACTTATCACTTTTCATAAGGTGTGGCATCTTCTTCCATTTCTTTTCTTTCCTGCCTTTTTATTTTTATTCTAATGTCTTTAACATCTTGTTCATGTTAAATTTGTTATTTTTGCTTTGCACTTTTCTTCATATTGTCTTTATCTTTATTTTTCTTCGTCAAACACTTGGCCTGCACCTTTTTCTTATGTTTTAACAAGAAGCCTTTTCAAGGACGATCCGTAAAAACAATGAACCTCATATTGGTTCATATCATGTGGTATCTTGAGTCCGGATCCTAGAATTGGTCAATTTCTTGTGTTTGTGCATTGTCCTTTATTTCTTGTCATTTTTTTCTATCTTTTGTTCTTGTTCTTTATCATTTCGTTCTTTATTTCTCGTTCTTTATCATTCTGTTCTTTATCATTCCGATCTTTATCATTCTGTTTTTTAAATTCTCGTTATTTATCATTCCGTTCTTTAATTTCTCGTTCTTTATCATTTCATTCTTTACTTTCTCATTCTTTATCTTTTGCGCAATTTACAACTTAATGATATTATGCTCATATTATTGTTGTAACAACGTTATTTTGTGCACCTTATTCTAAACTAAACCATTACTTTAAAATTGGGCATAAAAAAAATCATTTATGTTAGTGTGAAAAAAGAAAAGGGGTAGCAATTTTAAAAAAAAACAAGAAGAGAAATCTAGAAGTGTTTCTTTTAAGCTGCTTGTAAAAAAAAAAAGGAAAAAAATGCTTCAAAAAAAAAAGAACCCCTTTGCACTAATTTGACAATTGTGGAAGTTTATTTGTGGTGCTATAATGTTATTCCTTCTTTTTTTTGTGCAATTGATTTTTTTTTCTTCCTAGTTTTGTATTGTCTTTGTTTGGCCTTCTTATTTTGAGTGTGCCTTTCTTTTGTTACCTTTTCTAGTTTGTCTTTTTAAATTCCTTTCGATTGTTGTCTTTGTAGTTTTCCTTTCGTTCAGCAAATTCAGTGAGCAACTCTTGTGAGGATAGCTACAATTTTTATATATAAAAAAAAGAAACTTTTGATGTTGAAACGCGACTAATCTTGTTAAGAACCTAAAGAGAACCTTGAGCAGTAAAAGGCAAGAGCGTTTACATTAAAATCAAAAGTCATTTTCTGAGTGAAAACACGAGTTGTCATTTCTTGAGTGAAACACGTGAGTAGAGTGGTGAGTTCCTGTTCATATTTTCCTCATACTACTATATGATGGTTAGTGGTTCTAATACCCCTCCCACCCCTAGAGCTGATGCAATACAAGCTCGCCTAGACGAATTGACCAATCAATTTGCTCAAATGTTAAAGCACAATCGAAGGATGGAGGAGATGATGGATAGAAGGGAAATGCATAGGTCTAGAATCTCAACTCAAAGGAGTGATAGTGGAGATGAAGAGAGAGAGAGAGAGTCCTTGGAGGCATGAGGATAGGCAAAGGAATGAAAAGAGGCATAGGGAAAATAATAGAGAAGAATGACTTAGGAGGAGAAATGAGAGGGATGAAGGACTTGATTGGGTTAAAATTAAAATACCTAAATTTCAAGGGAGGAATTACCCCGAGCCTTATTTGGAGTGGGAGATGAAAATAGAGCAAATCTTTGACTGCAATAACTATAGAAAGACAAAAAAGTGAAATTGGCAGCCATAGAATTTACAGACTATGCTCTAATTTGGTGGGACTAATTACAAAAGGAGAGAAGGAGAATAGGAGATGAACCGGTGAATACTTGGAGGGAAATGAAAGCAATGATGAGAAAAAGATATGTTCCTCCCCATTACCATAGGGAGCTTCACAGTAAGCTCCAAAGACTCACTCAAGGGAGTCTAAGTATGGATGAGTATCATAAGGAGATGGAGGTTGCTATGGTATGAGCAAATGTTGTTGAAGAACTGGAAGTTGTCATGGCACGATTCTTACATGGGCTCAATAAAGAGATACAAGATGTTGTAGAGCTACAACATTATGTCGAGCTTGGGGACTTAGTCCATCAATCGATCAAAGTTGAGCAACAACTCAAAAGAAGGTATTCTAACCGAAAACCTTCTTCAACCTCAAGCATTCCTCTTGGAAAAATAAACAACCAAAAAATGATTCACCCACATGAGCCAAGGAAGGTAAATTCTCTAAAAACTCTAGTCCTTTGGTTTCTACTAATAATGCTTCTTCTTTTGTCACTAAAAAAGGTAGGAACATCAAATGCTTTAAGTGCTTGGGCAATAGACACATCGCCTCACAATGTCCCAATAAGTGTGTAATGGTGTTAAGGGACGATGGGCACATTTCTAGTGACTCATGCCCCGAAAAAGCAATTACAAGTGAAGAGGAAGATGATTGTGAAGCTTATGCTCCGGAAGGTGACTTGTTAATGGTAAGGAGGCTCTTGGGGACTTATTAGTCATGATGTAGGAAATAGTAAACAACTTAAAGTAAATGATATGCCTAAGGTGCATGTGTTGACTGTACTAAGTTTTGAAAGAAATGGTCTAGAATATTGCAAATAACAAACACAGAATGTGAAAGTCACAACCACAAATAAATAGCCTATATTCAAATATATGGATGGAGTCAGGGTTCTATTGAAGCTTGTGAATTTGTATGGAAAAAACCAATCAAAACTCAGATAGGCTAGTTAACACTCAATACACTTGTTATACAAAAAGTTAAAAAAATGGCACAATAATGCTTGCCAAAGGAAATTTTATTGTTCATTTGGGCATTTCATCAAACACATTACAATGGCAACAAATTCATAAACAAATATTCATGTTGTGATTTTGTTTCTGTTGTTGTTATAAAACAAGTTTTTGTTGCTAATCATTAATATAAAACAACAATTTTTTTTTAAAAAAAAAAGTTGAGCCAAAAAATTCCTTTTTATTCCCATTGAAACCCTAACATTAACGAATTTCACCAAAAAATTATCAGCAAATGAGTATCGAAAAGGGACCACAACTCATAATACAACCCAACCTAATTCCTAATAACCCATCATACCCTAACACGTAAATAGAAAGGGAGGGAAATAAAAAAGGTTTTACCAAAGTTTCAGAGTCCCCTGATTTTGCTTCAAGAGAGCAACTCCCATTTGCATGATGAAAACCTATAACCGTAACGAAAACCCTTTCGTCAAATAAGAATGACGATGAGAAGAGAAAATGATCGATTAAGCTTGAAAGAAAGATAAAAATAAAGAATAGGTACGTATGGGTTGCAGAGATGATGAGAGAAAAGAATGATGATTTTTTTCTTGACCTTCTCGCCCTATCTTGTCTTGCAGTAGTCTGATGGAAATAGGTTGCAGAGACTACCTTAATTATTTTTTCCTTTTACATTCTCCAACATGGCACCCCTGTAGGCTGAGAGAAAGGTTATTGTTTCTTCTTCTTTTCTCTCTAACACGTGACTACTCTAGGCTCAACATAATTTTTTCTTTTCCTCTTCTCTTTGCAAAACATCAAATCTTTTTTTGTTTTTTAATTTGGGATCAAATTTTGAATCCCAAAAGAAGGCTACAAAATGTCTAAAATACTCCTCAGACAAAGTTTTTTCTTTTCTCTTCTCTCTGCAAAAAGTCAAATCTTCATTTTTTTTAAAAAAATTGGGATTCAATTTTTGAATCCCAAATAAAGGCTACAAAACATCTAAAATACCCCCAACTTCGCACACATAAAAAAGTAGAAGAATGGGTAAGTTTGTAAATTTCCTAGCTTAAACTTTTCACAAATAAAAAGAGTAGTTATTACTTTCTATAACCAATAGTGGTACACTAGTGGTGTATTACACTATCACTTATTTAAGACTTCGCTATAGTCAACACTTGATTTTATACATGCAAACCTAAACCTCTTACTAGCTTATTTATGAATTGCAATCATAATATAATACATAAATACTTTAGAATGAGATTTAAAATTCTAGAAATACAAACAAACTAACATTCCCAACATTTTTAGTGGGTTAACAACAAGTACTAAGAATGTAAGACAAATCTAAGTCTTTCATGACAACAAAGAACAATTTAATCGATAAAGATACTCATATTCAACAACAATGTGAATCTGAATCTTTTTAACGATGTGATGACCTAGTTGATAAGTGATCTCTTTAAACTTTGAGACATATATTGACCTTAATGAATTTCCAAGACTCGACTCACTTAGACTTTTTAATCAATTTTTCTTTTTTAACTCTTTCCTAAACTCTACATTAAAGGGCATTAGGCATGGCAGTGGAATCTGAACTTGTGGGGATCGAATCGTACCTGTCCTGACTTTGACGGAGAAAAACTGTGTTAATCAGGTTCGGGGTCGGGGTCGAGTTTTCCCCGATAACCAAAAGTGGGAACTGGGGCGGGTATGAGATTACTGATATCTGCCCCAACCCTGACTCCGAACCCGCCCTGCCAGTTAAGAAACAACATAAAAAAAGTAAAAAAAAAAAATCCTACATTTAGAAACCTAAATCAGTAAAACGCTCTTTGGCTCTTTGCGTCGCGCCTCCTCAGTCCTCACTTGTAAATGCTCTCCTCCCTTAGTGTGAAGAAGTCATCTCCCTTCCGTCGCTTTCGCATCCACTTCTAGAGTCACTACCGCTGTGTTCTTTACTCACCGTTAGGCTGTCGGTGGTGGTTTCCTCTTGGGCTTTGTTTGGGAGTTAGGAGGGGAAGGAAAGGAAAGAGATTCAAGGGGAAGGGAGGGGAAGGAAAGGGAGGAAAACGAGGGAAGTTCCTTCCTCCTTGTTTGGGAGTTAAAAATATATTAAGAGAGAGAAATTGAGATTTAATAAGATGTTAAATATGAAAATTATATAATTTAAATGTAAAAATATATTAAAAATATATTTTAATATATTTTGGAATTTGTAGTTGGGGTAGAATAGTAATTTTAATTACTTTTCCTTCTAAAAACCTCCAAATTGGGGGAACAACAATTTTTAGGCTTTGGAGGATTTTGGAGGAGTTTTAAAAATCCTCAAATCCTTTCCCTCAAAAATTAAAACTCTCAAATAAGGAGATGACACCATCTAAACCTTTCCCTTCCCTCCCTTCCCCTCCAAAATCCCTCTCCAAAACAAAGCCTTGGGGTATAAGCCATTGTCTTCTTTCTCTCAATGCACCTCACATTCTTTCAATCGAAGCATCTTGAGGTATTTGCATTTTTCTTTCATTTTCTCTCTGTTGAGCTCGAAGCGTCTTTCATCCTTATTAGCACAGAGTAATTGTTGTCAAATTAATTACATTGAGGTGGCATTATTGCTTGCCCTCATCTAATGATAAATTTGTTTATTTAATTTATTGATGATATTGTTAGAATAAGGTTTGTCTTTTCAATTTGTTATAGTTCACCGAAATTAAAATTTTAAGTTTAATTTTATTAAATTTAAGGTAAATACAACAGACAAATAAAAAAAGGGAACTTAGTATAACATGATTTTCTTCAACTCGATAGTCAAAGCTGTTAATAGTTTTCTAATACCCCAAGATGTTGTCTGTTGAATGGCTTCATATAATTATTTCAAAGGAGTAGGTTTGTAGGTTTGCATAGGTCTTGATTTTTCTTTTGACTGGGCATGCAGAAAAATAACTAAAGCAACACACAAAAGATGTCTGGGAAATTTAAGCTATTATTAATGTCCTTTTATTTTCAAGTTTCTTAATGGTGGGCCTGATCGTATATGATTTATTTTTCTTGTGAAAAGGATTTTGTTATGGAAGTTGGGGGGTGAGTGTGGGATAGAATAATTACAATTCATTGATTTTATAAGTTGTTGTTATTGTTGATGATGTTTATATATAGAGTTGAACCAAGTCTGTCAAGTTTATTAACTGAAACAATGAAAACAAGAGTTAAATTGAAGGTTGTATGTAGTAGTACAAGTTACCAACTATCATATGTTTTGTTGAATCTCAACGGCTCAATGTAATGACCTCAATAGACTTTTTAATTTATCTGTCGAGTCCGTGTGGTCGAGATTTTTGTACAAGTTGTCAGGCTTTAGTCAAAACGTTTTCTGTTTTAGGGGAGAGTTTCTCTGTTGGAACGAAACGAACCCCCTATTAGTTTATATTATGGTTTCTTCTGTGGAAAATGGGGCATGGAATTATGTTATGCCTATTTTTTTTGTCATAAATGATATATTCTTTGGAGCTGACAATTCATGTGTGTTGATTTCCTGGCTGCATTATAATTTATGTTGTCGTGATTATCTTACTGGAATTAATTACAGGTCCTAGGATACTCTTCATTGCGCAGAAATCTATTGCATCTTGCACCAAGGTATGTGCTTTGAGATGGTATTTCGACATATATTCCTGATGCCTTAGTTTTAAATCATCAAAGGATACCACTTGAAGTTGATATCAAAGTGTACTTTTTTTTAGTTTAAGTTGTAAATACACATGTAAACATATATACATAGTAAACATGCATGGGTTACAATTACTTAGAGTTATGTGAATTGTGATAGTATAGCCAAAACAACTTTTTGTCTAGTATTTACACAATAACACACACATAGACACATACATACACACACACACACACACACATATACATTTATATGCATAATGAATCCCAAGGTAAAGGCATATTAAGTTCCACACAATGTACTTTTAAGATAAAAGCTGCAGTGCACTTTTTTTTGGAATACTTTACCATTGTACATGACATTTGGAATGAAATTCAATCTGAGCCTTGATGCTTGGAATTGGAACAAACCAATACTGCAAGGCCAAGAGAAGGTAAATGGTTATGAATTCCATTCCAGCCTACTCTTTTGTCTTAGATGAAAAACTAGGCAATAAGGCTCAGATTTTTGTGTTAAAAATCTTCATAAAATTAAATATGATCTATAACTCTAGATAATAACTTCAACCGTATGCTATTCCGATATTATGTAATTTGTATATGTGAATTTGGGAATTCTAGTACTTTACCTAGTTGCATGCATGCCTTTTAGAAAATAATAAGTTATTTACAATATTAAGTATTTTTTTAATAAATTTTTATCTACATTTTATCCCTAGGTGAAGATATTTTAAAAGGATCTTTCTATGCTAATCCCATACTTGATACACCTACAAGATAGGCTTCTTTGATACAACGGTAAGAATAGATGAATCCATGTTGTAAAATTTTCAAATTTTTTCTTTATGTAGATGTTTCTTTATTTTCTATGAATGATATGAAACAACTTTTTCTTTGTCATAATTCAATTATTGTTTCACTGTTATTAGCTTTAATATATTTTTTTTAGTTGGAATTGTTTTTTGTGTACTTATTTTGAGTGAGTTTTGTTCTTGTTTTTTTGGTTACGTATTATGTAACTAGCCTTTTCGTCTCATTTCTCAATAACAAAAGTTAAAGTATTTTTTCTATTTTTTTTTAAATTTTAATCAATACCAACGGGGGCGGGACGGGGCAGGAAAACCCGACCCCAACGAGGATAGGGACGAGTATGTATTTTTAACCTCGACGGAAATCGACGATTAGGGGTGTTCACGGGTACGGGTCACCCACACACCCGAATTGACCCAAATCGATCCAGACAGTTTGCATTGGTTCATTTATGTATTTGGGTCAAAACTAAACCGAATTGATCAAAACTAAACCGAATTGATCAAAACTGTTCATGTACAGGTTGGATCATGGGTTTAGATTTATAGATCTGATGAAAACCAAATTAAACCGATCAAAACCGGTCAAATTTTTTGGAGTTGTTTGGTTTGGTTTTAAATACTGTTAATATTGGAGTCTAAGTGTTGGAGCTACAAATGTTTATAATATTAATAGATCATATTTTATTCATTTGTTTTAACAAATCTGGTTGCATCAAAGTTTATTGCAAGAAATTAATTTGTAGGAAATAGTCATTTTCATATCTGAATGTGTAGAGCACTCGAAAATCCGTTCTCGAAAGACGAAAATTCAAATTTTAGTCTACGAACGTGAAAAAAATGCAACAAATTCATTCATTTGTTACCGTTAATGAAAGAGCCTACATGATACAGAGGAACGAAAATGTCACAAAAATGATTACCAATATAGCTGTTGAATACATTGGACCAAAATGTTAGTAAGTTTTCATTTGACCAAAATATCAGTAAGTTTCCATTGGACCAAAATGTCAATAAATTTCCATTGGATAAAAATATCCTATGATATTATTATGTTCCAACAATGTGTCAATGATTTGAGAAGACAAACAAATAGTTGTAGCAAATTTGCAATACATGTAAATGGATATACTAAAATTTGAATTTTCATATTTGAGAATGAATTTGTCAACGCTCTACAATTTTAGGACGAAAATGACTATTTACCCTAAATTGCATTTTACCCTTAAATGAAATGAAATTTGAGATCTGACAAATTTGTCCAATGGAAACTTACGGACATTTTTGTCAAATGGAAATTTACTGACATTTTGATCAAATCTATTTTGCAGTCATGTTGACAATCATTTTTGTGATATTTCCATTCCTTTGTGCCACGTAGACTCTTTCATTAACGATAATGGACGAAAGTTAACAGATAAATAAATTTGCCACACTTTTTTCCACTTTCGAGGACTAAAATTTGAATTTTCATCTTTCGGGGATGAATTTGTCAGGTTTATACACATTTAGGGACAGAAATGACTATTTATCCTATTATGTTAATTGTATTGGATATTTGGATGAATCATGATATAAAATAGTGGTTCTAAGAAAAAAAGATCAAATTTAAATGAGTAATCTGTTGGCCCGAATGGGTTGTATTAGGTTGAGTTTCAACATTTTTTTCCTTTAGAAAATCAAACCGATCAAATTTGATTAGGTTGGATTCTAAATTTGACCAAAATCGATTCAAACCGATTCGCGAACAGTTATAAAATCAAGAGCGGGGGTGGGAAATACAGTGTCCGTCCCCGCCTGGTTGCCCCCGCCTGGTTGCCATCCCTAGGGCATAATAATAAAATTGAATATTAAAAAAAAAACAAAATAAAAAAATAAATAATGAATGTTGTAGACGTATAAATAATAAATGAGACCGATACGTCACTTCCTTGGTTTTGGTCGGGATTCAAACAAACCCACCCTTCGCACTGCGCATCCCTTTCTTCCTTCCTCGTCTTATTCTCCAACCCTCTTCCAAACCTCCTTCTCACTCTTCTTCTTTCTGTTACGCTCCCTCTAAACAACGTCGTTTCTCCTCGTACAGCCATGTCATACGACTACCTCTTCAAGTACATCATCATCGGCGACACAGGTTGGGTTCTCGCCTACCCTCTTTCTTTTTCTTCTCGCAATTAGGTCTCCGAATCTGACACCAAGTTTGGGTTTTTCTACGGTGCGGTGCAGGTGTAGGGAAATCGTGCCTGCTCCTGCAATTCACCGATAAGAGGTTCCAACCGGTTCATGATCTCACCATTGGTGTCGAGTTCGGCGCTCGCATGGTCACCATCGATTCTCGACCCATTAAGCTTCAGATATGGGATACCGTTAGTCTCTCTCTGTACTTTTCTTTTTTAATTTCTACTACTTAATTATTTTTTGGTGGGAATTAATTAAGGGTATGTGTATGTACTAGAACACTAAAGTAAATTTTTGTGATGGATGGGTTTGAAAAGTTTTTGTAAGTTTCTTTTAATTTTTTAATGTATTTTTCCTTACTGCCTTGATCGAATCATGGAAAATAGGAGTGTAGGGCCAAAAATAGGAGTAAGGTTCTATAGCTAACGAAGGTTGGTCGGGTTTGTAAGGATATAACTCATATCTCACAAGGACATGAGTTTGAATTCCGTTATCGATGTGAGGAGTTTAATGGTGGATAACCCGAAAGTATCTTTGTAAACACTCTTTGAGCTGTGAGACCTTCACTGACCCTGGTGAACTCCAAGAGCCCAACACACCTAAACCTTTTTTCACTACAAAAAAGGAATAAGGTTCTATACAGGGCATATCTAGTGAACTGATGTTTGAGAGAAGTTAATTTTGACTATACAACCATACATGAATGATTTAGATGTTTTTTTAATTTTAACTACTCATTTGAATTATATAGTTGAAATTCACTCCTCTCATACTCTCATCTCTCACTTGATACGCTTGCAGGTTCTATCTATAATATAGGTATATAGATATTAGAACAAGGTGTTGGATTTGTGATTGTGAGAAATGAATCTGAATCTTATGGTGAGAATGGTTAAAACTTGTTTTAGGATGGGAAATCTGTAGTTGAACACTTGAATTTGTTAAAGCAGATATGTCATGCATGCACAACCTATTAGTTATGTCTTAGGTTGCTTAATACTTTATCCTGTGGCGCTTCTTAATCTTCTTTATATTTTTCATCCATTTAAACATGTCCTTGAAGTTTGTAGTTATTCAACCTATCAAAACTGGTTACTGAAATTATATCTCACTGATGCCCATTTAGTATATAATATTGACCCACATGTCTGTGCTTTCTAGTTTTGTAAGGCCAAGCCGGTAATTAAAGTGTTTCACCATGCATGGTAGATTAAATTGATGCCGTAATGAATGCTTTCATTGCTTCCTTTGTTCCATGAGATGGTGTATTTGTAGAATCTGAATAAAGATTAAACAGTCATAATAGTGTTGAATATGGAATTTTTTAGTAATATATTTTGTCATGTCCAAAAATGTAATTTTCAATAATATTTTGATACTGATGCAGAACTTGTTTGACTGTAGGCTGGGCAAGAGTCTTTTAGATCCATCACTAGGTCTTACTACAGAGGAGCAGCAGGAGCACTTCTAGTTTATGACATTACAAGGTGGGTGCTGCTATTGTCTATTTGACTAGAGATCTTGATCTGCATCTTGAGAATAATACTGAACTTTATATCACCATTCTAACATGCACCTGTGTTGTGTGATATTTGCTAATTTCATGAATGCTTGCAATTCAATAGAAGAGAAATGCTGTATAGTTGTGCAGTTATGATTCTACTAACTTTTGAAGTTTTGGTGGTTGAATGTAGATTTATTATTTCAATTTCTTATGTTGTTGTTGATTGCCCTATTTGAAAGTTTCTATTCTTTTGAACTAGGCATTTGTGTCTTAGTTTATTTCCAAACTTGAATGTTTGAACCACCTTGTAATGTTTTTGGTTTTTCAATCCTCATTCGGGGAGCAGCTCTAGCACTGCTGATAGCAAGCAATATTTTGTGTTACAATCATCTTTGTTTTGTTTATTTTTTTTGTCTTTTTCTCAAGTGTATTCTCATGTGCTTGTATGCTGGTATGTCTCTTCTTCCTTGTACTATGGGCTCCCAAACAGTGTACGCTTTTGTTCCATATAAACAAATAAATGTAGTCCAATGATCCTGTCCCCCTTTCACTTTTGCTTTTTTGCATGTGGTGGGGCGGGTGGGGTTTTAAATCTGAGGTTTGTTCATTTTTCAAAGTCCCTTAAACTGAAAACCAAAAGATTCTTTTGTTGACCAGGAGAGACACATTTAATCATTTAGCAAGTTGGCTGGAAGATGCCCGGCAGCATGCCAATCCCAACATGACCATCATGCTCATAGGGAACAAGTGTGATCTGTCTCATCGACGGGCAGTGAGCAAAGAGGAGGGAGAGCAATTTGCAAAGGAAAATGGACTTCTGTTCTTAGAGGCTTCTGCTAGGACCGCTCAAAATGTAGAAGAGGTGATGTATCTCAATCAATAGCAAGCATGATACAGTACATATGCTTTGCAACCTCAACAATATTGTGAATTACCATCAAAAGTAACTTACTGTTTCTTCTGCAGGCTTTTATAAGGACTGCTGGAAAGATTCTTCAGAATATTCAGGAAGGTGTCTTTGATGTGTCCAATGAGGTAATTATATAATGTCAGTTTC
>PYAF01005572.1:302424-322521 GCA_007407185.1 Glycine tomentella
AAAAAAAATCATGAAATTAAGAAAATAAATTCTTTTTACAAAATAAACTAAACTAAATACGGACTTAATAAACTTTAGCAAGCTGTCATTTAATTTTTTTGATAAATGTATTTATCTTACAATATCATCTACTCATGTATCAAAATTAATTTCATGGCAATTTAAGGGGTGTATAGGATTAGGATTTCAAATAATTTTAAAGACTTTTTTCTTTTTTATAAAAATGTTTTGTGGTATTCAATAAGAAACTTTAAATAGTATAAATAAGTTTAGTGATATTCAATTAAAGTTTTTAAGATTTTTTTAAGAAAGACAACAAAATTCGATGATATTCAATTAAGATTTTTTTATAACTTATAAAAAATCTTTTGATATTAAAAAATACACAAATTTTAATGGATTGTTTTTTAAGAAGGATTTCAATAGATTTCATCAAACTTTTCAGTTTAAAACATCTATCAAACAATGTCATTCAAATCCTTGATATTTTGTTAGATTATTTTTTCTTTATTTTTTTATTGGTTACGAGACTTTCTTTTCTCTTATTACACATACCCTCTTCTCTCTTTAATATTCTTCAACATATGTATGCCATATATATTTTTCTTATTCTTTTTGAATAAAAATTGTCAAATATATCCCCTCCCTTTACACTTTTCTATTATTTTCTAAATTAAATTAATGTTTATCTTATTTGTTAAGACTAACCATATTTTCTTTATATTGACTATACTCATCACATGCTCAATGCAATGTTTTCGTAATTATTACCCTTAATTTCTTCATCAACATAACTCAGTAATCCTTTTACCAATTTTTCATCCTCACTACTTTATTTTAGTATATGTTTATTATTGCACCTCATTTAAACATGTCATTGGATTTATCATAAAATTATTGTAGTAATTAAAAAAATCAGACAACCAACATATAATTTTAAATCTATTGTTCAAATCCAAAAGTGAGGATGAGAAAATGCTATTACAAGGAGAATAAGTATAAGAGAATATAAAGTTAAAATCAATTTAGTTATTAAAAGATTAAAAAAACTATATTGCTTTTACTTTTTTTTTTATTCAAATCTCATCATTTCTTATTATTATTTTTCACTAACTCTTGTAATTTTGAATATATTTTTAAAAATTCACATAATTCTTTCAAATCTTATAAATCTATAAAATTCTTTCAAATCCTTTAAATTTTTATGATGTAAATCCATTAAAATCTAAACTATTATAAAAGTTTTATAAAAAATATGATAAATTATAATATTTTTACATAATCTTTAAAATTGATTTTTTTATGCTAAAATAAATTTTTAAAATTCTTATTAGGCGGTATACCTTTTAAACTGTCGAATGGCAGTCAAGTGCCTTAATTGCATACTATATTACAATGAAATTAGTCTTCACATTCTCTTTTAATATGATAAACATGCATAACATTTATTTCTTCATCGTGATAAAAACATCTTTTTATTCAATTACCAACTGGAAAAAAATTGTGTTAATATGTACAAATGACCATATTATGTCATCACCAAATTTTTTTACCACATGCAATCAATTTGAAGACCTAAAAAATTGGCAACAGAATGAGAAAAAATGCATAATGAACTTTATCAACTTCCATTAAAGACTCATGATAGCATAAAACAATTAAAAAAATACTAACAATATAAGTAACTTTTTTTTAAACTTACACTATTAATTTTTACACGATAATCCAATATTAAATTCCTCTGTATGATATGAATGTTAAGTTCTGTAATAAATTAGTCATTTAAAATTATTTACAAAAATTAAACTCTAGAAATAAAAATAAAATAACTTGCATCAGAAAAAAGTAGTGGCTATATAGAGAAAACATATTTGTCTCCAAAATTATTATTGTTTTTTATTAAAATATTTAATTTTGTTAGGGAATCAAACCCACTATCTTTCTCCTTTTTCCTTCTTCCTTAATCATTCAACCCACGTCTCCAGAATTCATAATTGGAAATTGTATTTTGTAGCGCAGGCAAAAAGACATTTATAACCAAGTCCTGCCCAACTCACAAATTTCAACTGGCTAACTTCATTGACTGTTTTTTAAATATACGCAGATTGCATTTTCTTTTGAAAACCTAGATCAACAAAAAAATATTTTCTAGAAAATCGTTACAAATTAATAAATACATCCAAAAAAGCTTCACCGATTCCCCTGCCTACGGGAACCAAGGACACAAAAATATAATGTAATTTTTGGCTCCTGATGTTGATGGTATCATCAATACATGACTTACGAGCCACCAAATACCTGAAGGGACATAGTGGAAAGCCTTGAATTAAAAACTAACGACTTCATAAATCAAGTTGCGACATATTTTCTAAAGAGGGAGAAAAGAGAAAACAGTAAAAAAAACACAACAGAATGAGACACCAATAAAAGGATTGCTATCTCTAAACAACAATAAAATTGATACTTACAGCATCCAATATATCATCAGAGAGCTCAGGTTTATTTTTTTTGGCATCAGCAGCTATAGGCTTTGTTTGAGGGAAATGGCGAATCACTTTTTCCACTGGTCCCGAGTCTTGTTGGATCTTCTGCTTCTGTGGAAGCAGAATGAAATGATGTCAGTATTATTATGAACAGATTCTTCAATATACATATTATTAAATGAAAGTTGAAAAAAAAAAATACAGATGAAAAGAAATAGCTGAAGGTGTCGTTAAACTAATTTTTCGATTGCCGTGTAGATACCTATTAGTTAGTTTGTTAGATAGAAGAATAATTGTAGTTAGTAAGTTGAGGGCCGGAATGATTAGAAAAATAAGGCATGTTGCATATGAATAGGAAGAGGGGTTGGGAGGAGTAGTTAGTAAATTGGAGAGTTAGTATTGTGGCTAGGGAGAGTCCTGGATCTCTTGAATATCCAGAGAAATGGTGCACTCTTTCTGTTCATCAATAACATATGTTCTTAGTGCGTTCAACCTCAACCATTTTCTATCAACTGGTATCAGAGCTCCGATCTAGGAGTTGTGGGGAAAAATTGTCAAGAAAATGGCTTCAAGATTTGATCGAAGTGAGGCCTATGGGTGGCTGATCAATGCAGAGCAGTGTTTTGCGGATACAAAAGTACCTGAGGAGATGAAATTATCATGGGTTGTTGCATTTGCATTTGAGAGGATGGTGGGTTTCTTGTAAGGAGAATAACCACAATGCAACCAGGTGGACTTTTCAGAAGGCAGTACTCAAGAAATACCAACCAGAAGCTTTGTCTCCAAGATTCAGAAACTGAGGAGAACGTAGATGTAGAGATGAAATTCGAGAGAAAATTCAAGAACCAACGGAGTGGAGGGCAGGTGATGGTGACAAAAGGCAGCAAGAAAATATAAAAGAAGATGAAGAATGGGAGAGAACAGAATCAGCAGCTCAAGGAAGAGAAATGAGGAAATCAGAAATTGATGCAGAAAAGAAACCAGAATTGGAGGGACCAGAGTTCTGGGTAAAGGAAACATCCTGTTATGCAAGAGGAATCATCTACTGTAGCTAAGCCGTGACTAGTGTACAGTAGGAACAATAAGATGAGAAGGAGTGACAGTTAGGTTGTTGGGAGTTAGTTAGACTCTACCAGCTGTCAACAATTGGCAGGTTAGTTAGTAGTTTTGTATAAATAGCATCTTTCTGGAGAAGGAGAGGGGGGGAATTGATTGTATTAAGAGAACCTGAGAAGTGTCTCAGTGTTGTAAGGGAAGAGAGTGCTCTTCCTTGTGTAAAGAGTGAAAGAACTATCAATAACAGTGATCCCTTTATTTATCCCTTTATTTCTGCATGTATTGTTCTGTGTTGGTTCTTGTGTGCATCTGTTATACCTCTAGTTGCAGTTAGTAAAGTGGAGAAGATTCCTAACACATCCCAAGGGAAGAAACCCAACAAAACCAGCAAGTAGAGAAACAAGATCTAGAAGAACGAAGAAGCATGATCGATTGGGAGAAATCAAGGGTAGAGAAGGAAGAAAACAGCAACCACTCAACATTCTGAATCAAGAACATGAAGATAGAAGCAAATATGAAAGTTTGAAGGTGAAAAACAAGAACCACTTTGGAGAAAAAGCAAACTTAGGCGAACCAGTAACAAAGAGGGACTAGATAGTCATCATCAGCTGCCACTTGCCATAATGCGGTACTTAAGAGAATCATGGAGTCCGTCCAGCAGGAGATGCATTGACATTTGACACTCTTTTTCAGCCAATAATATTGATCAAAACAGAGCATTGGAGAAGAATTGAAGTATTCAACATTTCAACTGTTTGTATTTGACCCAGGAGGAGTTGATGATATTTGGGGGGCTGCTGCGGTGGTCAGATTTGGCTTGATTACCATGCTTCAATCAGTTAGAACACCAGTGGGACTTCATTTCAGCAGCCACAAGCCAATTCACCTTGAGGACAAGGTAAAACTTTTTTTTTTTTTTGGTTGTGGGGGGGGGGGGGGGGGGGGGGGGGGGGGGGGAGTATTGATAGATACCCTTAAGTTATAGTTAGATAGTAGAATAATTGGAGTTTGTTAGTTGACGGCTGGAATGATTAGAAAAATAAGGGATGTTGCCTATAAATAGGAAGAACTAAGAAGAGGGGTTGAGAGTAGTTAGTCAATTGGAGAGTTAGTATTGTGGCTAGGGAGAGTCTTGGATCTCTTGAATATCCAGGGAAATTGTGCATTCTTTCTGTTCATCAATAACATGTTCTGTGTGCTGAACCTGAACCAGTTTCTACCATTGCCATATTTGTGAAGCAATTTAGGCAGTATTAAAAATCATAACAAAAGAATGTCACATAACCATCAACAAATACATGAGACATGATAATTCAAGAATTCTTTGTGGGCTTCAAGGAAAAAGTATCGAGTATTGACATTAATAATCCACAACAAGTTCTTCCATTAGAGAAGACAATCATAGCTACTTAGCTTGTCACTCTACCTTGGTTTTAAGCATGTGCAGTGAACCACAAAATAAAAGTGGATCAGAAATTTATGGCAGCTATAGTATCAAATGTCATCAAGAAGTAGAACTCAAGTTATTAAAAATCAGTAGCAGTTGAGTTCCTTAAAACCTAGAAGTGTTCTATTTATCTTGCAAGTCATAAACAACCATTTAAAAATTGCAGCAGATTCCAAAGCCAATGTTAATGATTTAATTTACTGTTGTTCCCAAAATTAGATTTATTTAACATATCTGCAATTCTCGTTGTTAGGTTGGGTCCCAATAGAGATACACACCTCACTACCATTTTAGAGAGGCAATATTCGTGGATTAACCTTTACAAATTATATAAAAAGAAAGGACTTCCATTTCCATAACTCATGAGTAATTTATTTTAGATACAGATCAGGTTAGGTGAATGGGAGAAAACTGAAAAGAAAGTAGTAAAAAAGCTATCTCATGGTCTGCCAGAATTGCCACTCAGAACAGCTCTATAAAAGCCACAAAGAAGACACAGTATCAAGACTAAAGGCAGCAGGGATGGCTGAGCTTTTGCTAGATTTATGGTTTAAAACGCTAATTCTTCTTGTTCAAGTTGAGAATTGGATAATGCTAGCTGTTTGATGATTCCTTTAAAGTTAAAACTGTAGTAAGAAGTTTTATTCTAAGACAAAATCCAAAAGTAAAACAAACAAGATATTTCAAATTAGAAAACCCCATTTAAATAGTAAGCTTTAATGCTTCATTACTTGCTAAATTTCATGCTCTGGTTAATGGAGAACTTTTTTTTAACTTCTATGAAAAATGCTACCCCATTTTCTGACCAACCCACACAGACAAGAAAAATAACTACCCTTTAGTTATTAGCATACCTTCTTTAATCGCTCCTCTATAGCACTCAAAGCACGTGATTGATCAACTTTGGAAAGATAGAAATCCCTCTCTCTCTTGGCAGCAGAAAGTTCTACAGCCAGCTTTTGCTCCCGAATAGCTTTCTTTAAGGCTGTAAGGTATACATTGTTTTAGCATAATCTGCTTAAGCTCCACCAATAAAAACAAGACACTAATCATAACACTTACCTAGTTCTTCAGTCAGATCATCCCACTTGAACTTACTTAAGTACTTAATATTCCAAAGGTCATAGTAGAATGATGACCTCTTCTTACCCCCTTGGAGACAAACAATACAAATCAGAAACTTGAAAACCAAACCAATACAGACAGACACAACAAATATCCTGCTACAATAAGCACACACAACTATGAACACAATCATATTTCTATTTCACTAAATTTAAAGAATAAAACCAAATAGAGTTTATAGGACAACATAATGATTCCCATTAAAAAACTGGAGAAGAAAGAGCAATAGGTATAGCCACTACATGTGTATATAATCTTGCTACAGTAAGAAAACACCATATCATATTTTTTCTTAAAATTCATAGAAGTATATCATAGTCAATGCATGAGAATTGAGATATATTACTATTCTAGCATCATTAGGATTTAGGAGACAACATTATGATTTTCATTTAAGAAGGAAGAACAAAGAGCAACAGGTAACTGACAGTGATACAAGGTTCAAGCACATACCTATTTGTTCACCATTTAACATATTGGCAACCCTCTTAGCAACACTTTTATTACTGAATTCAACCCATCTACACAGCAGAGAGAAAAACTCAATGATAAAATTCAAACACTACTAACCAAAAAAATCAGTAACCAATTGAGGTCTTGAATAACTTCAATCAAATACCAATCCAAATATCCAATTCCAATTCCAAAACAAATAAATAAATAAATACCCTTCTGAATATGCTTGGTCTCGGGATCCACGTGACCTCTTAGCAGGCACTTGGACCGAAGAATCTGAAAAATATTCAAATAATAATAAAAATCTCAACCATAGAATGCTATAACAATGTAAAGGCACTTGATCATGTATGATAAAATTGTTGACTTTTATAATAATTAGGTTTAATTACTTTGTGGGTCCTTGAACTCTTAACAAATTTTTAATTATGTCGTTGAACTTTTTTTTTTTTTTTTCAATTTTACAGTCATACAATCACCATGATCATGTAAAGGCTTTTTTTACACTGCCATCTAAATATATATCGTTAATGAAAGTCATAACAATTACAGTTTCTAATTGATTGACAGTGTATAAATCTTTAAACTGAGTAAGCATAGAAATTAAGCTTACTTTAAAAACAGTGCATACACACTTGATCATGTATGATAAAATTGTTGACTTTTATAATAATTAGGTTTAATTACTTTGTGGGTCTTTGAACTCTTAACAAATTTTTAATTATGTCGTTGAACCTTTTTTTTTTTCATTTCAATTTTACAGTCATACAATCACCATGATCATGTAAAGGCTTTTTTTACACTGCCATCTAAATATATATTGTTAATGAAAGTCATAACAATTACAGTTTCTAATTGATTGACAGTGTATAAATCTTTAAACTGAGTAAGCATAGAAATTAAGCTTACTTTAAAAACAGTGCATACACACTTGATCATGTATGATAAAATTGTTGACTTTTACAATAATTAGGTTTAGTTACATTGTGGGTCCTTGAACTCTTAACAAATTTTTAATTATGTCGTTGAACTTTTTTTTTCTTTTCAATTTTACTGTCATACAATCACCATGTTTATGTAAAGGCTTTTTTTACACTGCCATCTAAATATATATTGTTTATGATAGTCATAACAATTACAGTTTCTAATTGATTGACAGTGTATAAATCTTTAAACTGAGTAAGCATAGAAATTAAACTTACTTTAAAAACACTGCATACAACTTACTAAAATTATTTTAAAAGTCATATATCCAGAGTGATTTTGACACTACAGTTTTAGACATGTGGAGTTGCTATGCTATTCTACCAATTTTAAAAATGTCAAATATCAATTTCATAGTAGTAAACCTTAAAATTAAATTAAAAACAAAAACGTTTGTCTATGGAATAAAGCAGCGAGACATATAATCAAAGGTATCTGATTTTTTAATACACCAAAATCAAATTTGCATCTAAACAAAAGAGTAATCCGAAAATTTTAGAGAGAGAGAGAGAGAGAGAGAGACCTTGAGGAGCGAGAAAAATTCTATGAATATCGCCGAACTGAGAGAGCTTGACGTGGTCCATGTGAGGGGGGATTCGACTCATATAGCACACGCCGCGCTTCTTCTCTGCGTCTTTCGACGAAACTTTCTTCTTCTTTTTCTTCATCAATTTCGAGTTTTCTTCATTGGGTGCAGTTGCTATTACTTCAATTTTTGCGTCTTCTGTCTGTGAGTCTGAAGCATTCATCGTTTTCTTGACACCTTCTTCTTCTTCTTCTTCGGGTGTAAGTGTAAGCTGAACAAACGTTAAGTTTCACTTCAAATTATTTATTTATAAATAGGGCTTTTGTAATGTTTTTGTTCAGTTTTTTTAAGGGGGTAAGGCTATTACATCCTTGCATTCCCACAATTACATTTTGCACCTCCTATTATATTTGGAAAGCTCATTGTTAAATGCAAATTATCTTTTCGGAATGGATTTTTTGAAATAAAATAGGAAAGCCCATTCTTAAATGCAAGTTATCTTTTCGGAATGATTTTTTCGAAATAAAATAGAAGGTGCAAGCTTGTATGAAGTTTTTGCAGCCCATTTAGCATGTGAAATTTTTGTTTTCACTTTTTTTTATCCCTTTTCTTACTAAGCGTTTTTTTCGTTTATATTTAGAAAAACAATTTTTAAGAATTAATTTTCGAAATAAAGGAGATGTAAAGAGAAAAAAAAGAAAAAAGAAAAAAGAAGAGGATAATCCTTTCTATTTTGTAGGACTGTACGAGGAACATGGATGGACATATGGTTTTGGTATCCAGAGTTGATCTTTTATTCAGCTAAGTTTGGATTAGGGTTAAATTGAAAGCCTCAGTTCTTATTTTTTTATTTATTGGTGATTTGGTTTGAAAAATATTTTATTATAAAATATCACTTTTTAATTTTTATGTTAAAAGTTTGTGTCAAAAATAGTAAAAATAAAAAATTATTATATTCTAAGTTTAATGATTATACATTAACAACATAAAATAATTTTATAAATTTTTTAAAATCAAACCTATCAAGACACTAATTTAAGGTTTAGTTATTGAACCGTTATTGAATTATGGTTTAACCAATATTAATTAAATAACATTTTTAATAAAATTTATACCATATATTAAATTATATTCATTAAAAATCATATTTATATATGCCTCATTACAAACATTTTGTTTTATTTAAAATCTTTCCATTTTCTCTCACGTGAATCATATATATATATATATAATTTATTTATGATGCCAAATTATATAATTATAAAAAAAATAAATAATCATTTTCATTTTTGAATGTGTAAAGTAGTGACAAGTTTATTTTCAAAAGAGGAAAATTTAAATTTTAATTCCGAAAGTGAAAAAGTGTAATAAATTCATTCATTCGTTAACTTCCATCCATTACCGTTAATGAAAGAGCCTAACACATTCATAGAAGAATTTGTTCGTGTCTATACATTCATGGATTATTTACCTAAAATATAATTTAATCTTCATCTTTTTTAATCATTGTAAGCATAATATTACAATAAATGCTAAAAAAAGGAAAACAAACATAAATTAGAATAAACATAATAATAAATATAATATTGATGAATAAATATAATGTGTCTATTGTTTTGAATTTATAATGTAATAATACTTTACTCAAAATATGAGATTCAAAGAAAAATACATAACCATTAAATTAACCCTTACAAAAATATGAAATTCAAACAAAAATGCATAACCATTAAGTTAATTTTGGGTATTATGAGATATTTCAGAATCGGGAAGAAAAGGAGTGGCAGCAGCTACGTTCAACAAGAATTAGCATCGGCACATAGAGAGATCTCTCGGGCAAACGACCAACCTCAACATGGTAGTGGGAAAAAGTGATAACTGTTGATGGAAGCAAGGCACAAACGCACAGTTCAACTGAAGAAGGATTTGGTTTTCAGGATTCCATGAACCGTTTTAAACCGGAAATCCACTTGTTTTTGCCGGTTTCGCTGGTTTTTGACCGCTTTAAACGGTTTTTAGCCAGCTCGTTGATGGTCAGGTTTTGTGATGCTATTGGACCGGACATCAGGCCAGTTACCGGTTAAACTGGCCGGTTGGATCCCATTTTAAAACTATGGTTTTACATCATCTTCTAGTTATCACTGAATTATAATATAAAATTATTTTACATATATATTATTAATAGATAACTTATTAGTTTACTTTCTATACAACTTTTTTTAAAGAACTATACAAAATTTTAAAAAACAAAAAGTAAAGTGTCATTTTTAATATCAAAATAAAGGTTAAATTATAATTTTAATTCTTCTATAATTTTAAATTTAAGGATTTAGTTCTCTTATTTTTATTTTACAATTTAGGTTTTTCTATTTTAAAAAAACAATAATTTTAATTTAATCCTTAATTTTGTAAATATTTTTTTCCCTTTTCTCGTGTTTCAATTGAATCCTAAATTTATCATATTAATTTAAGATATCATAAAAAATAATTTAATTAATTAAATTATAAAAATAAAGAAATGAATATATGCAATATGAAAATTAAACTAAAAATACAGAAAGAATAAAATCATGAAAATAAAAACAGGAACCAAAATCGAGAATTAAAATTTATGTACAGATCAAAATTATAATTTTGCCAAAAATAAACACACCATTCCTTATTGCTGATTGTTGATTTCAAGCAACAACGAGATTTAAGTTGTGAATTTTCAGCACAAAATATGCTACTAAACACATACAAAAAATGAGAGTGAAACAAGTAGAAAATGCAGCAACTTCATAAACCCACATTCAAATGAAATCTGAATAGGGCAGATAATTTTTCTGCACCAACATGATAAAACAAGGAACCTCGGTTTAATCCAGAAAATGAAGCTTCAGGCGCCAAATGGGAAGTAACAGAGAGAAAATAGACATGAAATTGAAAAAAAAAATGCAGTGATGAAAATTGAAAACCCCGTAATTAAGAAGCGGGTCACAGTGAGAGCTAAACGTTCAAAAAATAATAATAACCAAAAAAAGGTGGGAAATAAAGAGAAATTTAAAAAGGGACTTACGAAATTGTAGGTCGACTGGGAACCGAGGATCTAACGAAGGTCGAAGAATAAGGATAGAGTGAAGAAAAGAGAGAGAAACTGCTTCTGCAGCCACGATAATCGTTCTGGGCTTTTGGGCGGTATTGACGGGCTTTGTTTTTAGGTTTTTAGTTTAGGGGATTTGAATCTGCACCTCCCAAATCTTTAAAAATCTCAAACTACACTTTTCATATTATTTCTTTTTAGAATAGGTGTTTCATAGTAAAAAATAATTTTTAAAATAGGTATTTCATAACTGTAAAAAATAATTGTCACCTTTTAAAATAGGTATTCCATAACATTAAAAAATAGTTTTTGGAATAGATATTCTGTAACAGTAAAAAATAATTTTCAGAATATGTGTCTCATAACAGTAAAAAATAAATTCCTCTTTATAGAATATGTGTTCTATAACAGTAAAAAATAGTTTATGCCTTCCGAAATATCATAACAGTAAAAGATAACTTTCAGAATGTCTATTCCATAACAATAAAAAATAGTGGTTGAAAATAAAAAAAACATTTATGTATTTTTAAAAGCCTATTCCAAACTCAATCTATGTTCCAAAATGAATATTTCGTAAGGCTACTATATTGTTTGAAAATAAAAAAAAAATATTTTGGAATTGTCGTTCTGGAAGACAAAACACCATGTTTTGGATCGCATTCTTTTCTTCAATGGCGACACAAAAGAAGGAGGGGAAATGGGGGGGGGGGGGGGGGGGGGGGGGGGGGGGGGGGGGGGGACGATATGGGCGTCGTGACTCATGAGGAGGAGGTCGCGAGGCTACTATGAAGAAGATGAAATCGTGGGAGAAGAAGTTGTCGTTGCGAGTGAAGGAGATGTCTTCGTGGAAGTAGTTCGCACAGAGAAAAAGTGTAGTTTAGTATTTTCAAATAGAAATGGAAGAGAGCAAAATACACTTATGGGAATGCAGATTCAAATCCCTTAGCTTAGTGGTTTTTTTTTTTTGCCACAAGAGACTATTTCATTCTATTTCCTAATGGCTTATAGGTTGATCTCAAATTATTTTTTATTCAATTTTAAAAATGATATGTAAATCATTTCTAAAACTTTATTTCAGAAGTAATTTATAAATTAATTCAAAAATTTATTTAGATTTTCTCTCAGAATTTTAATCCATTCGGAAATATAAATTACTTTTAAAAATAATTTCAATTCTAAAAATAATATGTAAATTATTTCTAAAATTTTATTTCAGAAGTAACTTATAAATTAATTCAAAAATTTATTTAGATTTTCTCTCAGAATTTTAATCCATCCGGAAGTTTAAATTACTTTTATTTTTTTTAAAAGAAAGTTTATAAGTTAATTCTAAATTTTCCAAAACAAAATTTAATATAGTTTGCAATAAAAAATGTAAAAAAGTAATAGAAGAAATGAAAAATTGATGATTGTACCAACAGTGGAAAATTTCTAAAACAACAAAATTAAAATTGCAAAAAAAAAAAAAAGAGAACTGTGGATTAGGAATTAAAAAGTGACTAAAATAATATTTATCCTAAAAAAGTTAGAGTCTTTTCATATTCATGATACCCAAATAATTATAAACGGTGTATGATCACTTAAAAAGCACAAGTCTAAAAAAATTTAAATAATTTTTTAGCATTTTTTTAAACAACACTAAACAAATGGTAATTTCAATGACAATTTATTAATCATGGTTTATTCTATTAAAAAAACATGGTTTATTTAACGAAACCGAAATTAGTCTAAGTTCAATTTTAGTCAGCTTTACCAAACTTTTTGAATTATTGATAGTTATCAAATGAGTTTGATATTATAAATTTATAATATGTTGCTTTGAATAGTCTTTGAAGGAAAAAGTTCAAACACCAATCGAATACCTTGTCCACTTCACAAGACCTACCAAGTCATGATTCCTTAGCTCATGTTTTAAGAAGTAAAAAACACTATGGACATATGCAAGAGTTACAATTGGGACCTTTCTTATCTCAAGTGTTTGGATACACTTCACGTTCATATGGTGAGATGTCCTGATCTTCCTATAAAGAGTTAGAAAGGGCCTATTTGGATGTAGCTTAAAAGATCTTTTAACATCTTATCTATTAGTAAAAGATTTTATTTTTATTTTTTAAAAGTGTTTGGTAATTAAGTTTTTTTGTCTTTTATAAAAGTAAAAGTTGTTAGCAGACCTTTTTAAAAGTTCAAATTTTCAACTTATGGAATTGTACTTTTTGGAAATCTGTTCCCCAAATTATGCTTGGACAATAATATCCTCAAAATATTTCAAAATGACAAAGCATGCCCTCCACATTTCTGACCCGCAATTGGTTTCTCTCTCTTGCTCCTTTGCGCTTTCCTCGCTTCTCTACGTCTTCCTCGCTCCTATGCATTTTCCTCGCTCCTTTGCGTCTTCCTTGTTCCTTTATGTCTTCCTCGCTCCTCTGTTCTCAACATCTCTTCTGTTTTTTGACTTATCTTTAGATCATCCTTCTTCATCTCTTCTTCTTTGTTTGTTAACATCACTAGTTAACAATTTCTTCATCAATTTTTTTTTCTCGTTTAAATTTTGAGTTATGGATTAGGGTTATGTTTTTGTTTGTCTTATTAAGTATTATGAATTTTGACCCCTTGAACATATTCTTGTGGAGATTGCAAGGTGTTCCCTAAATATTCTTGAATGTTTATCATTGTTTCTATTTCTTAAGCTTGTGACATGTCTCTCAATCAAGTTCCTAAGAAAAAAGAAAGCAGAATGGTGTGATAAAAATATTGAGATTCTGCTGAAAGTGTGCATAGAAGATGTGAATGCTGAAAATAAACCTCACAACCACTTCACTAAGCTTGGTTGGGCAAATATTGCAGAAAAGTTCAATAAGACAACAAATTTGACATATGAATATAAGCAATTCAGAAATAGGTGGGATTCTTTAAAAAAGGAATGACAATTATGGGCTAAGCTTATTGGGAAGGACACTGGTCTTGGCTGGAATGGACAAAAGAAAACCAATACTGCTAGTGATGAATGGTGGGAAACCAAAATTCAGGTGTGTACTATTCAACTAATATTATGAAAATGACTGATTTGAATATGTAGCTATTTCTTTATGAAAATGGCAGGTGTGTCGTAGGACCTTGGACCAATTTTGTTGTTTATCAACTCCCATTCTTTATTTTCATTGAAAATATTTTTAAATCTGTTACTTTGTTTTCATCGAGTATGTAGGCTTAGTTGGTATGTAAATTCTACACCACTATTGTACAAACATGTATTAGTTCTGGCTTATGAAAGGGAATGCATATTGTGGGTTCTATTCTCATTTTTTGCCAAATTAAAGTCTGGTTTTTTCTTAATACAGAAAAAGATAGATAGAACCTCCCACACTGCACAAATGATAACACTGCATACTCTCTCCATCACTTTGATCAACATAAGAAACTGCAAGATCAAGGATGAAACTAGAAAGTAAAGTATCACAATTATCTCATAACTTAGTATTTTCTTTCAATGTGTAACCCTTGTGTGTGTCTCTCACTCTAGCTCTTTTTTACCACACAAAAATGCAAAAAAAAAAAAATACTCAAGGAGTGTAGCCTTGTTCTTCCTAGTGCTTCTCATACTCTTCCATGGCCTATCTCATGGGGAACAACTGGTTGTGATCAATCTGAACCTTTTGCCAGTTGTGCATTCAGAATGACTGTGATTTGTTTTGTAGTTTGGAGTTGAATTTTGAATATGTTATTTGGAGTGTGTCACATTTTTGTCATTTAGTTCATTGTAATGTGAACTAGCTTCTTCTGTTGTAAACAAGGTGACAATTGTTTTAAATCACAAACGAAAAGATAAAACATAAAGGCCACTAAAAAAGAAGCAGGGAATAAATAAATAAAATTAAAAACAAAGACAAAAACAGAATGAGTTACCATTTGACTCATTCTGTTTAGCTATTTTTATGTATATTAACTTGTAAAAATGATTAGTGTGAGTTCAATTCAATTCAGATTAAATCAGTGTATAAATATGCTCTTGGATTACAAATTAGTTGGATTTATTTCATTTTAGTGGATTAAAAATGGCAAAAGTACAATTATGTACTATCTGCAGCACTGGATGCAAGCACAACTTTTATGGGTGTTCTAATATTCTTTGCCCTACAAAAAGCTGGCCATAATCTCAAATGGTGGGGAAGTGAAATGGACCACTGCCCATTGGCCACTTGCCCAACTGCACCTGGAATTGAGGTTGATGGTTGTCCAATATTCAAATAGAGAACAACCATAATGATAATGGCTTTAGCCTTTTTTTTTTTTTATGTTTTGGGGGGGGGGGGGAGAGAAGTTAGGATGAGATAGAGTATAGCTATAGGGTGAAAGAATAACCAATTGCTCAACAATTCTATAAATCACTAAATGCTTGCTTGTCTTTATGGAGGGTTTTCTTTTTCTTTTTCTTTATTAACCCGGGTCATATGCCTCATAACAAATATGCGGTTCGTTGGTAATGGAACAACAGTATGACTTGTGATACATTTTTAGGACTTCAGAAAAAAATTCACCTGCACTCTTCTTTCGATACCTTCGCGATCTTTATTAGAAATTGTTTTAGACACGGAATTGCAATTTTATGGCCTTTGAATCCAATTCCAAAGAGAAAAGAGGTGCTTGTAATATCAAATAAGATGGCGTGCCGATGTTGTAACTCACTCCAATGAATAAGAACACATACTTTAGAAAAAAAATATATTTATTATGGTGAAAGGAATTAGGAACATTTGTATAATTAAAGTAGCTCATATTTTATTTAAGACTAGGTATGGCTTTCCTTTTAGAACTACTTTAAGTAGCACAAGTGATCTCTGTGGTTGAGTGAAGCGAGCTTCATGAGATGCTCCATCCTTCTTAATTAGTTTAGTATGATTAGTTGTAATTTGTTTGATGAGGTTGGTAAATTTTCAATTTTTAACTTTATTACCACTCTTTACTCTTATTGTTTGTTTCGATTTTTATCTCTTTGCTTTCATGCCAAATATATATGATAATTCTTATTTTTTTTTTGATTTTATAGGAGGATCCTGAAGTAGCAAAGTTTAGAGAGCAAAACCTCAAATTCTTACCTAAGATGGAATTTCTCTTTAAGGGTACTATTGCTATTGGTTTTGCAGCATATGCACTATCTAAAGATTCAAGACAAAATGAAGAATTCAACACAAGAATAGAAGAGACAAATGATAACATTGATGATAACACTAAGATTGAAGTGAATGATCCTGAGATAGACACGACAACTCAAACAACGTCTTCGGAAAAGGAAAGTGAATAGAGGAAGAAAGGAGGAAAGGGTGACAAAAGAATTGGGGTTGCTGCCAAGCTTTTCTCACAATTAGATCGTGTTATTCAAACATTTGAATCCAGTGTATCTGCTTAAGACCAAGCATTACTGCATGTGTAGCAAAATTGAAAGATCTACTAGGACTTGAGCGTGGGAGTAAACTATTTTACAAAGCCACTAGACTTATGAAAAAAAGGGCAAACAATATTACCTTTGTTGCTTTAGAAGATCTTGAACCACAACTTGGATGGATCAAGTTTGACACTTGAGCACAATTTCCTTAGTTTCTTCTCTATTTGATATCATTGGCAGTTATTAGTTTTGCTTGGTTATGAACCTTGGTTATGTCATGGATCTTTGTTTTTAATTTTGGTTATGCTATCATCTTGGTTATGGTTTGGCTCTTGATTTTTATTTTCACTTGTGTTATCAATTTTTTTCTTTCTACATGTTGTCTTCATCATTATCATTAAATGACTCATCATTCATCAAATGACTCTTCACCTGATGATGACGATCACATTACGAAGAACAAAGTGTTGATGCTTGCTGTAGCTAATGTTACCAATTACTTCATGAATTATGTTGTGAAAAATCCATGTAGAGATTCAAGCATGACAGACCATCGTTGGATATCTAAAATTCTAAAATGGTTATCCAATACGTTGTTATCAGATGTTTAGAATGAAAAAAATTGTCTTTCTTGAATTATGTGATATCTTGGAAACCAAGTACAACTTAAAGAAAAATTGAAATGTTGGAATTTATGAGCAAGTTGGCTTGTTTTTATACATGTTGAGTCAACCAAGTTCTGTTCGTAATTGTGAGGAAAGATTTCAACATTCAGGTGAAACAATATCTAGACATTTCTATAGTGTCTCAGAAGTTGTGTGTTTGTTTGCAAAAGGACTAATTAAGCTTGTTGATCCATCATTTAGAGATACTCTTGATGAGATTTTGAAAGATGCCAGATATTGCCCTTATTTTAGGGATTGTATAGGTACAATAGATGGTACTCATATACGAGTTTGCATTCCCTCTCATCTACAAGAAAGAATGATGTTGTTGTCGTTAGTGCTGGTGGCGCGGGATTGAGAGTTGCTATTGGACTTTTAGAATATGGGTTCTATACTGCTTGTATTACGAAGCTCTTCCCAATGCGTTCACACACTGTTGCAGCTCAGATATGATATGAGGGCTTTGCTAGCTCTGTTACATTGGTATTGTGACTATTTGTTCTGCTTTATGTTATTCGCCATTGGGTTTTTTGGTTGTTATACTTTGATTAACTAGTACTAAGTATCAGAATGGGAAACACTTCAGAGTATGTGTTTATGTTCTTACATTATTCTCTTCCAGAATTAATTATACACATAAATACATGTGGAAGGAGTATGATAGGGTTGCAAGGTGGGGTGAAACATATCACAGGGGGTTTAGATAGTATTGTTAGTAACTGAGGCAGTTAGTATAACTAAGATTTAATTAGTTATAACTAACTAAGGCGCGAAATTATAAATAGTGGAGAGGAAGTGAGGTTCGGCTCTCTTGGAGAGTTGGAGGTTGTGATTATCTCGAAGATCACTTTGTACTTGTATCAGCTATTGTTCCAGTATTGAAATAAAAGTTCCCTTCAGTTTTTGCATTCTGAACCAGTTCCTATTAGAGTACAACCAATCATGGCAAATAATAAGAATAAGTGCTTTGGAAATATTATCTTTTTATCTATAAAATCATAGCAAAGTAATTTTGCTTACACCTGAAGAATATAAAATAAAAGACCTATGGTTTTAGTATGATACATCACATGCATAGTGTACTAATGGTGTTCTGGATATTTTTATAATGAGTTGTTCTTTCATTTTTCCATTGTTTGCTTGGCAGGACCTCTCAAAACTAAACAGAAATCCAGGAAAAGTTCTTTATTTAAGTGGCCATGCTTTGGAAAGTTGCCTACAACCTGAGAATTGTCCCCCAATCAAGGCTTGGCAGCAGCAAGATATAGATGACACAACTCTTTTGAATTATTGTTTTTATTTTCACATCAATCCTTGACTGTAAGTCCATTCCCTTAAGATGTGTTTATAAATGAATTTATGTTTGAAGTTACTGTGGTGACTTTTAATGCTTGTAAAAGTTGCATTACCTTCTCTGTTATCTATTTGCAGTTGTTGCCCGTAGTAGTCCACCTGATATAAGACCATTGGTAGCCTCTTACCAAGGATGTGAAATTCCAAGTGAGTTCATCAAGCGTTCCAAGGAGCATGAAAGGTAATATTTAATCTTTTAGAAACCTTGAAGATTATAATATTTTTAGTATTTCCTTAACAAAATTTTGAAAATACAAAATTTCAGTATATAATATGTGATTATAACGAAAACATAATTAATAACAAGAGAACAAGTGAAATGCGCTCTTGATTTTTTTTTAGTTCATGGCCGCTACTTTTTTCAAAACTCATTTTTTGTGAACCTTTTTAAATTTACTGTCATGAGAATTTTCTCTGCACTGGATGGTATAGAAATCTCACCATCTCTAACGCTAAAAAAATATTTTCATAATTTTTATTAGGTTAAATATGTTTTTAAAATTTAATGATCATGATCTTATACAACAATAAATTTACATGTAGATTATATGAAATCATGGTTGTTGGACACATGGAGTGCTTGCACTCACAAGAAGAAAGTGATGGCATTAACACTCATGTCTGGAATATTCTATCTTCAATCAAACTAGGTGTGGTTAGTCTCAGATTACTTGGAAATTGGACTAGATTTTTTTGCTTCTCAATATATATATATATATATATATATATATATATATATATATATATATTTCCATGTTGTGTTGGCTTTTTTTGTTTGTTCGGGGCTATGCTGAAGTTTCTACTGTATGGGACCAAGACTAGAATTATAGTCATTTCATATCAAGCTTTGGTGAAATTCGCAATATCATCTGCGGTGTCGTCCTCTAATTCTTTGATAATAAGTATGGACAGAGCACATGCAAGTATGGCATAATTAATATAATTAGTTAAATGTATGGCAATTGCTATATTAATAAATTTGTAAATAATAAAAGTAATAATAGAGTAATATAAGACAATATGTAACTGGATAATGAACTGATATTATTTGTCATGTATACGCACACTGTGATGCAATAGTTTTTCTTTAAAAATTAAAGATTCGAATATGGTAAAATATATTACGAAAAATATAAATTTTTTATTTAAAATTGCTTATATTTTATTATTTATTTTTCTTATTTTTTAATGTAGCTGATATATATATATATATATATATATATATGAATAAGTTATATACGCACCCTTGCAATAGTTATATACGCACACTTTTAATCTTTTAAATGAAAATAAAATACACTTCCTTTTGTTGAATATTTTGTTTATAAGAATACATAACAATATTCTAATTGAAATTATTTGTCATAGTATTAGTTAGTATCAACCTGGCATCTCCTGAATAATAATAGCTTTTATTTGGTTATGTTATATCATATATTGTGATTGTCGGGAGCCATGCTTGTTTTGCTTGCCGAATGGATAATTTATTGTGTTTGTGCTGATAGAAGTTCTTGTGGAATTAATTTTGCATTTTAGTTGG
>PYAF01005572.1:324613-335928 GCA_007407185.1 Glycine tomentella
AATACAATAAAGATCAGGTCAGAAGTTATTTAAGTATCTTTGCTATCTTATGTTGTTTTGGGATTCATGGAGTGCATACTTCGGTTAGGTCCATTTTTATTTTCCAGTGTTGTAGTTAGAGAAGACAAAAAGCTTCTTAGGTATTATTTCCTGATGGACGTGATGGGCGAGCATTCACCCTTAAGGTGATGTGTTTATTATATTTTTAAGTGAATGAGAATTAAATTCAATTGTACTACTTCTAAATGGGACACAATGGGATTTTTCGGAGTGACACAAGTGATTCTATTGAAGGGTCTTTCCATCAATGTATTGTGCTCATTATTCGTTAAATCTTATTCGTTTTATGTTTACTAGCTTATATTAGTTATAGGTCAATTCTGGTGTTGCTAGGATTCTATGTTATTTTTTATTTTAAATTTCTTAACATTTTATTTATAGGTTTGTACGGATTTTTGTCATCCTTCTTTTTCAATAGAAAATAATCTGTCCTTATTTTATTTTCACTATATTTTGTGTGGTGCTTCCAGGGAGGGACAAATGTCTAATTAAGTCTGGTTGTTGGAAGACCAATTCTGCTGGCTCTAGAAGATATCGATGGAGGCCCATCTTTCCTTGAAAAAGCTCTTCGGTTTCTAGAGAAGTATGGTCAGTTATGATCTTCTATTATATATGTGATGCATCTGCATTTCATTTCACTTTTTCTCCTCTCATGATTCAAATTTTAGGAGTTACTTGTTCAGTTTTATTTCTCTATAGGAAAGGGGTGACTTGTATAAGTTATGCAAAATTATGAATGGTTCTTTCTTTCTTTTTTAATTGGTTTTGTTATTTCTTTGTAGGGCGGACGAATTCTAAGAGCGTGATGGATTCACAGAGTGAGACCCAACAACTTGCGATGCCGAAAATGGAAGATGCATGGTTAGATAAATTCATTAATTTGAAATAGCTTTAATCCAAATTTGCACACAAATATTTATTATTGTTTAAAAAATAGGTTGCAATCTCTTAATTTAAAATGATGTTGTGAATCATGAGTGCTGATTTCTAGTTTTTACCACCATACCTGATCATCGATTTAACTGTGTACAAACATAGTATGTTTCCTCACATGCTCACTGTGCTGATCACTTAAGTCATTATCTGAACCTTTGGTATCACAAAAGGGCGGGCTATCTGGTGCTGATTGTGTCATTTGATTCACATCCATTTCCATAACTCCACACTCCTCACGACCACCAAGTTCCATATGGGAAGATTGCATTGGATTGGGCTTCCCTCTCCCACGAGACAACTCGAGCTCCTACACTTTTTCTAGGGATCAAGAATCAAGTGAGACAAAATTCCATTTGAAGGCCATCAATGAAAGTAATTATGATCTGTGTCTGTCAAGTCCAATGAATCAGATTTTTCAAATGTACAGTGTTGAATCTTCTGTTGAAGATTCTCCTTTTTTGGTAACAATAGTGCTGGATTGTATTTGACATAAAAAGTTATCATAACTGCAAATGATCTACAATGAGATTAGTACCAGTAAATTTTATTACTTGCAGGAAGTGAACCTTTTATGCTAGCTTGGAATTAGTGTATCTATCTTGCATTTGCTCCACGTGGTCATGCAATGCAAGTTATGTTTTAATTTTTATTTTCTGAGTCAGTGAAAGACTTATTCATTTGAAAGACTTGTAAAGCTCCTGTATAAGTTGTAACTTTTCAACACAAAAGACATATTTTGCCATCATGTAATCTTATGTTCTCTAAAGGTGTAGACATTTATTCAAATTTTGAACATAGAGAAATTGAGATATATATCCAAAACATTTCCTTTGTAGATATCTATTCAAAGTCGGTTATTTAAAATAACCGTCTTTAAATTCTCAAATGCAATTTTCTAAGTTGGTTATTTTAAATAACCGTCTTTGTAGATATCTATTCAAAGTCGGTTATTTAAAATAACCGTCTTTAAATTCTCAAATGCAATTTTTTAAGTCGGTTATTTTAAACAATCGTCTTTGTAGATAGCTATTTAAAGTCGGTTATTTAAAATAACCGTCCTAAAATCTTAAAAAAAATTGTAATTTATTATTTTTAAAATAAATGACTTTCAAAGTCGATTTTATGGAAAAAACCGTCTTTGATTCTACCATTTAAAGTCGGTTTTTTGAAAAAACCATCGTCGATTGTATGAATTTTAAAAAAAAATAATTAAAAAAAATGCTTTCTAAGACGGTTTTGTATAACCGTTGTTGTAGGCTCCCATATTCCACGACGTGTACTTACAAAGACGGTTTCAAAATCGATTTTGTATGCCTAAAATAACCGACCTTGAATATACGCTGTGTAGTAGTACCTCCTCAAGGCACTTAACATTTATATTATATATATATATATATATATATATATATATATATATATATCATTATATGTTTGTGTTCTAACATGCACTATTTGTTTTATTCTTTAGGTAAATATTATCTTGTTAATTCTGGTTACCCTACCTTTATGGGTTTTCTAGGGCCGTACAAGAAAACTAGGTACCATTTGTCGCAATTTAGAATTGGTCCTAGAATTAGGGGGAAAGTTGAAGTTTTTAATTATTATCATTCTAGTCTTCGAAGTACAATTGAACGTGCATTTGGTTTGTGTAAAGCGAGATGGAAGATATTGGGTAATATGCCACCTTTTACTTTGAAGACATAAAACCAAATCATTGTTGCTTGCATGGCTTTACATAACTTCATTCAAAGAAATGACAAGAGTGATGGAGAATTTGATTCACTAGATGAAGATAACGAATATACAAATAGTGATGAAGAAAATGAAGTTGGCCCTAGTACTACAACATGGGAAGGACCTGATGCTCAAAGTACTTTACAAATGTAACAATATAAAGAATCTCTAAAAAATATGTTTCCAACATATACTTACTTTCTTTGTTTTTTAAGAATACAAGGTTGTATGTTTATGGTATGAGTACATTTGAACAATTTTATATTGGATGACATTATTGATGATATTATTACGAGGTTAATGACATTTTATATTTTATGTCATAAATTATAATTACATAGAAAATAATTAAATTATAAATTAGAATGTAAGTGATTACATTACTAAAACAATAATATATTAATTACATTTGAAATATGAAAATTAATTATGTTAAGACGTATTATTATATTTTTATGAGATACATTTGTTTTTATAAAAATAATTATTTTTTTATCAAAATTTCTAGAAATAATGTCAAAGCATATAATACCCTTTTTGGTAATTTTAATTGTAAAATACCTTTTACATTTTATCCAAACATCATATTATTTTAAATAAGCACTTAATAATTTATCATCCAAACATCAAATTAGCTTATGTAAAAGTAACTTTTCAGATAAGAGCTTCTTGAATAAGTTCTTTTTCTATAAGGTCTTTTACACTAGTGCATCCAAACAGGCCTAAATCAGGTTGCATTTTTTTTTTCTTTTATCATAAATGGTGTTGGGAAAAATACACACATCTTTTTTTTACTGTGCACAAGGATAAGAAAGAATACACCATAAAATAAAAGGCAACAACATTAGATTAAAAGAAAAGATCACAAATTTGTTTAAAATAGTTCGGCCCCTCATGCCTACAATCACATAGTTTATTTTGTTAACATGGTTCATGTTCTCATTCCTACATCCACGACCTCAAATTTATTTAATGTGATTCGAATCCTCATCCCTAACAACCACACGACAAGTTTTTGGGACAAATTGGACACACTTGCAAACCTTTCCTCTACATGACCCTCTTCTTTCACTTAGGGTGGTGGCTCTCTTCAGGTTGGGTGATTCTTCTCATATAAAACTCCCTATTTATAGTCCTTGCATCCTAATCTTAAAAGAGAAAACAAATCCATAATTTACAAATAATATCTTTAAACAAATCCTAAAGATAAGATAATATCTTTTTCTAAACAATATCTTAGAAATTATAAATTAAAAAATTTGAATTGTTTTCCAACAATTCTTCCCTCAATTAAAGTTTCTAAATTTCATCTTCAATCATCATAAAAGCATAAACTATGGTATGTCTCCCTATATGCTCTCCATGAATATTGGATGGTCTTAAATTGTACAATTAGCTACCACCGTTGGAACATGTTGCTTGACTTCCACATATTCAAGAAGACTCTCGACACAATGATCCTACATGGATCTACCATCAATTTCCTCAAGCTTGTTAAATACCCTTCTCTTGTCTAGTCACTAGGTCATAAGATCTATCATCTCTAATATCACTGTTGGAAACACATACACACATCTATTTATTGTGCACAAGGATTAGAAAGAATACACCATAAACAAAAGGCAACACACCATATGATTAAAAGAAAAGATCACAAATTTGTTTAATGTGATTCAACTCTTTATGCCTACATCCACTCAGTTTATTTTATTAATGTGGTCCAAGTCCTCATCCTTACATCCACAATATTGAATTTGTTTAATGTGGTTTGGGAACTCATCCTTACATTCACAATCTCACAACAAGTTTTTAGGACAAATTGGACAAATTACAAACTTTGTCTCTCTATGACCTCCCTGTTTCACTTAGGATGGTGACTTCCTCTTCAGGTTGGGTGATTCTTCTCATATAAAAACTCTTTATTTATAAACCTAACATCCTAATCTTAAATAAGAAAACAAATTCCTAATTTATTAACAATAAAATAATATTTTTTTCTAAACAAGTTTATAACTTTGTCTATATTATTTACTAATTGTGATTTGACTTGTGTTGGTTTAACTATATTGGGGTTTGATTGAGTGTTTTTAGTTTAATATTATTCTATTCTTCTTAGCTTATTTGACTTCTCTTGAACTTTTTATTTTCTTACTCTAACTCAGTTTTTCTCTTAGGCAAACAAGTGGGCTTAATTGATAATTGTTGCTTATTTTCAGATTTTTTGCTTACTTGACCTATCTTTCTTGTGCAGGACCTAAAGATCTCTACAGAACTTCAAATGATGCATATGAGTAGTCCCTAGAAAGATAAGAAAAATATCTACAATTTTGTTAGAGATAAGAGGAGGCCAATTCTGTCATTTTGAGGGTCATTTTAGGCTTGGAAGTCAAAACCTCTACACTTGAGTTTTTGGTTGCGAATTAGTGTAATTAGTAATTAGCTAGATTAGATAGGCCTAATCATTGAAAACAATATGAATACCTACAATAACCAAGAGAGAGGTGAATTGATTTAAACTTGGTCTTTTAAAAATTATTTGTAAAATCAGAGTTAAAGGATCTTAATCACTTTTAAACCAAGAATACTTTTAATCAATCAAATTGCTCAGCACAAGAAATCAATGGCTCAAAATAAAACTTGTTGAGTAATGATAAAACCACCAAGAACAAATGAACAAGATTACTTGAAGAGATAGAGATAAGAAAATCAACACAAGCAATTTATACTGGTTCACTGCTCAAGAGAAGCTACATCCAGTTTCTTCTAATCAACACTAGATTAGAGTTCTACTATTATAAAATTCTGTTCTTACAAGCTTTACAACAATCTCTCTTTATCAACTCTAGATAAAGAATAGAAATCTAAAATCCTATTAGACTCCTAAAGATCAAGAACAAGAGAACACTACTCTGTTCTTCCCTAGAGAACACTACTCTGGAACAAGCTTCAAAGAACCCTTTACAATAGCATCAAATGACAAAAATTACAAAAACGAAATTACACTCAAAGAATAAGGAGAGAAACAACCTGATGATCTAATGAATATGGATGCATATGAGTTACCAATCAAGGTTGAATGCAGAAACAGATTTTCAGAACATGCTCTCTTTTACTTTTTAGAAATATCTTGCCCAAGAAATCATTCAATACCCATGAAGATTAAAGAGTTGGACAAGAAGTAAGTAAACCCAGAAAAACACTTTAGAACTTTGTGAAGCCTTGTGTGTATTCAGAAATTTCGAAGTATTCAAGTTTTTTTTTTCAAGCCAAGCCTTCTTTCTATTTATAACAAAGTTTTATAACAACCTGTAATCGATTAAATGCGCCCAATAATCGATTAAAATGAGTCATGTAATCGATTAAATTACCACTTAATCGATTAAAGTGTTTAAAGTTGATTTCTGGGTTTCACAATGAACAAGATAATTGATTAAACCGAGCTGTAATCGATTAAAGCAATGAAATTTTATAACAGCAACCTCTTGTGTAATCGATTACAATATTTGGTAATCGATTAAGGCAGTGAAGCAAGCTTTTTCAAAATAGCCTATATAATCGATTACGAATGATGGTAATCAATTAAATTAGTGAAAACATGATTTTCAAGATAGCTTGTGTAATCGATTACAATAAATGGTAATCGATTAAAGCAGCAATGTATTACTTTTGAATTATACTATGTAATCGATTACAAGAAATGCGTAATCGATTAATATGTACATTAAAGCTTTTCCAGCATTAAACATAAGCCAAATAATCGATTAATCCGTGATGTAATCGATTAAACTGTTCATCAAAGCTTTTCCAGATTTGAACATGCACTAAATAATAGATTAATCTTATGGGTAATCGATTAAAACAGTGAAATTACATTTTTCCAAAAGCTTTACCCATTTAGATCTTTTTCAAAATAGCTATGATCTTTTTATAAAAACACTTAAGCATGTAAATGATTATATGTATGCAAATGCAAGGATCAACATATTTGCTTCTCATACACTTGGATTTGGATTTCAATCTTCAAGGCATGTGAAAAGCTCAAAACACTTATAAGTCAAAAGCTTTCATTCTTCTTGTTGCTCCCCCTATATCCAAAAATCATGACCCATACTTTCCTACTGACTTAGTCACTATATTTTAGTGCATTTATTTATTTAGATTTTTACACTTCATTTTAGCAAAAACAGAATTTGTAGTTTCTTTTAGAAATTTTCAAAATTAAAATCTTTTGTCTTATTTTCTCTCAACTATTCTTCATTGTTCTTCCCTGTTCTTCATTTTCTTCTTTATTTTCATTTATGTTCTTCCATTTTCTTGCACTATTTTCGTGGGTCTTCCATTGATGATGATCATGGAAGGCTAAATAATCAATCAATCCAAGGATCCAGTCCAAGCAAGGAGAATTTGAGTTCTGGTTTGATATTTCAATTTATGTGTGAATGTTTATTTTCTTCTTTAATCCTCTATTCGATTTTCATGATTATGAATGTGTTTAGAATTGAAAATGGATTAGGTTATGGATTCATTTCCTAATTTTGAAATTTAATCACAAATTGTTTGGATGATATTTCAATTAGGTGTGTGGTTTCAATTAATTTAGGAGTTAATTCGATTAAGCTGTTTCTAATGAAATTGAATGAACTTTCATAACAAGATCATTATCTGAGAACTATGCTAATTCACATTGCTTGGTTTGGTGAATTAGATTGATGTTCTTTAATTTGTTTTACAATATCTCTTATCAATTCTGTTAGTTTCTACATTTTTCTTAAATTGTAGTTTGTATTTTTGCAATTTTTGTTTATCACATGCAAATTATTTGATAAAACCCCACTATTGTTTATTAGTAAGTTGAAGTTGGAACCAAATTGATCGTGTCTCTGAGTTGACCTAGGTTAATCCTGTGCTACAGAATTAGCGTAGTTTAATTGTTTTGAAGCGATGCAACATCGATTATCAGGGTTATAAAATTAGGTTTTTGCATTGAAATTACAAGTTGGTGAAGTAAATAAAAAATAGGAGATTGTTACAATTTTAGCACAAATGGATTTGATTAATAATTTTGTTCTTATTTATTTACTAATTGTGATTTGACTAAATTGGTATTGTGAAATCACATTTTTGCATTGAAATTAAAAATGGATGAACAAAATAAAAAATTATGAACTTGAAGAGTAGCTCTTTAACAAGTGAGGAGCTTATTTGTTTTTAGTGCCTACAATGGTGTCGAAAATGTTAATGTGTTTGTTGGGTTACTTGTTTGCTATTATGTAGCAATATTTGTTATAATTATGAACATTTTGAATGCTTTTGTTATTTAATTTTGCATACTATTTTGAGTGCATGTTACCATCAAGCAATTTTGTAGCCAGATCTATACTTTTCTTTGTGAGCAAAGCTTTGAACTAATATACCTACTCTTTAAAGCATTCCTAATGTTGTAAACGTAATATGAAGTATTCATTGCATTAACCTAATGAAGGAACATATATTTAGCTTGTTAATTCTCATTTTCTTGAATCAATCTTTTAATTTCTTGTGTTGACACATAAGTAAGCTTAATTATTGCCATTGACCAAAACTTAGTGCAAATTGTGCTTAAAAAATGAGTCTAAGGATACGACCGTAAGAAAGATGATCATGTGGTTTGACCAATGCACCAAGCCCAAAAGAGAAAATTATGAGGCTTAGAATTCAATTTGTTTTGCTCGTACATCATCATCAGTGTGCAATTACACATGCAAGGTTCCTCGTGCTAATTTTATATTTTTATGCACCATATTGTGTAGTTGGGGCATATAATTTTGAATTAACTTTTAAAAAGAAAAAAAATATCCCAACACATTTTCATTTTGGTCCATTAATCCTGTGGCATGTTTGGAGTTTTGATCATTGGTATCTTCGTGTTTGTCCAAATATAATAAAGATTTCCTATAATTTTTGAATTATCTTTTAAGAAGATAAAAAATATCTAAACAACTTTTCATTTTTTTTTACTTTAACTTAAAAGTAATTTAAAAGTTTAGAAAAAGCCAAGCCAGATACACTTTTAGAATTGCTTGAATTTAAACAAAACAAACTGAACAAAATGAAATCTCTTTCAACATTTTCTTTGTATAGGGATTTTGAAACGTGGGAGTCATAAGCCTTCTCCCAACCTTAATAGTTGGTGTATCCTTCACGAAGGCTTCCAGTAGCTTTAGCAATGGAGTCACTTGACAGAGTCACAATAACCCCTAGAACCTTGGACATAATGGTTTTGTTGTCCAGGAATTCAGAGTTTCTCCAGAACATCCTTATGAGTTGTGGATATATGAGTTGAGGCTCATTCAAATACAGGCTTGCACCATAATAAAGCAAAGTCTTGTTTAGTTTGAGACCAACTTTTTCCAATTCGTTGATGTCAAAGAAGTGCTCAATGTGGACATTGGGTTCTCCATTAGTCTGAATGGTGGTGAACTCCATAGAAGGGATGCACATATCTTGGTGTGCACTTTTAGAAGACATGGTTGAGTTCTTGGATTAGGGTTAAGAGAAAAGTTTCCTTGTTGCTTTCTGATATATATCTGAAAGAGATTAATGTTGTAACTAGAACATTTCTAGTTTAGTATATGATACAGGGGGAAGAAGAGGAAATATGGGCAATTTTCTATGGCTTTTGAATAGAATTTAGTAAGCCCGTTACTTAAGTGCCAACTAAGCAAAACACACAAACAATACTTTTCTTACCTTAAAGCGCTTTGTTTAACTTAATGTATGATGTATGTATGCATCCAGTCTTAGGTCATCCAATCATGCAAATGCTATTATTTAGGAGTCTTTGGACGATGAGTCCTCTGTTCACAATGTTATATAGAAATGAATTATTCTTTCACAAGATCCATTCCCAACTGATTTCTTAATAAAATCATGATGTCCTCAATAAGCGGTTTCGTAAAGATGTCAACAAGAAAATTTTCAGTGGGTACAAAGTGTAAATTCATTATTCCTTTCTGAACGTGATCTTTGAGAAAGTAATGTTTAATTTCTATATGCTTAGCTCCAGAACACAGAGTGGGGTTTTTGGATAAACTTATCGTTGCCTTGTTGTCACAGTAGATAGGAATTCTTCCTTCAAAGATGTTGTAGTCTTCCAATTGATTCTTGATCCATATCAATTGAGTACATTAGCTTGCAGCTGACATGTATTCAGCTTCTATAGTGGGCAATGCTATTGATTCATGCTTCTTGCAAACCCAAGTGGCAAGATTTCCACCAATGAAGTGGTTTTTTTTCCTCAAGTTTATTAGCAGCATAGTCATCATCACAATAGCTTATTAACCTGGATTTTTTCCCTTGCTTAAAACAAAGACCATGATTAGTAGCTCCATTTAAATTCCAAAATATTCTTTTAACAACTGTTAAATGCACTTCCCTTGGGTCTGATTGGAATCTTGTGCATAAACAGACGCTAAACATAATGTCAGGTCTAGATGTTATAAGGTACAACAATGATCCAATTGTATTGCTCTGTTGTAACACCTAATTTTTTTTTCACTTATCTCCTTTTATAAAGAGATTTATGTTATAAATTCGCTTTTCTTTATTTCTTAAATAAACGTTAAATAAAATAGTTACTATCAAATATTTCTTAGTGCAAAATAAAGTGTCATACAGTCCATTACAATCTTATATAATATAATACAGATACAGACCATAATATAGTTCAAATACAGACCAACAAACCAAAATAGTCAATACAAAGTTACATGGCCTCAGTATCAATAGTACACCAAGCATAGAATATAATTCATCCAAGCTTCTCCATCACCATCTAGCTTAATATTTCACTGTTCCTCTGCTCGCCCAACATATTGGGGTCATCACAGGTGTCAACCACAGACACAAAATAGGATAAATATATGATAAACATAGTTAGATAAAAACAACAGAATCATAGTGGAATAAAATAATACGTCATAATAAATACATAATAAATGTATGACAAAATACACAACATATGCATGATTCTTGATTAGAATGATGCATGACTGAGATCTCAGATTTTCACCAAATTCTCAACAAATGGTACCATAATCAAAATAGCCCCACCCACTCTAGTGGAAGCCTCACCCGCTCTGGTGGAATATACCTTCACTCTGAGGTTAAATGGTACCATAGTCAAGATAGTCCACCCACTCTAGTGGAACACACCTCCGCTCTGAAGTTACTTTTATTACCTCCACTCTGAGGTATCAAATGCAGATGAAGTATGCAATGAATTGCCTTTATTTCTTATTTTCTCTTCACCATTAATCTCCAATTTATTTCTCATATGCTTTAACCATTCAACATAGATTCAACACAGAACTCAACTCAACATAGATTTATAGAAACACTCAGCAACACAAGGTAGAAACACTCAGCAACACATGGATTTCATAACAATCCATATAAATTTCCAACAACACATGAGCTTCATAAAATACTTGGTGAAACATAATCAACACATAAACTTTAAAAAAACATCTAATTGATATTCAACATACAAACTTTAGTAAAACATCAAGTAAGTAACAAAATAACACCCAAACTTTAGTAAAACA
>PYAF01005572.1:377247-414770 GCA_007407185.1 Glycine tomentella
GAGAGCCCCTAAATCTGGCACTTTCAGGTAATCGATTACACCTCGGAATAATCGATTACCTCAAGCTGAACTACACTACTGAAGCCTAATGTAATCGATTACAAGGAGCTTGTAATCGATTATTACAGAGAGCTCTACACTGTCTACCTTACATACAAGCTTATTTAATCGATTACAACCTACTGGTAATCGATTATTATAGAGAAATTTAGCAATCTGCAGCTTTCTTCATGGATCTTCAAGAGGCTAAGGTTGAACTTGATTTGATCTTGAAGCATTTGCATTCTAGCCCTTGTCATTGGTCCTTTAATTGCCAAAGGAAGTGCAGCCATGTCTTGACTTGGATTTAGGATTGTATCAGTGTGTCACTATGCAACATAAGCTGTAGTTCTAGAGGTTCAGTTCAACAAAGTACTTAATATGAGGAAGAGGACTCAAAACCCAAGAATAAAATGGTGGAAGCTAAAGGAGGATAAACAAATAGAGTTCAAGAAAAAAAAAAACAATGTTGTGTGAAAGACCGTGAGAGTCTGTCGGAGAAGCAAATAAAATATGAAATGAGATGGTTATGTGTATCCAAATGTAGGAAGGAGGGTGCTGAGAAAAAGTATAGGAAATAAATTTCTTACAAAGGAAACATGGTGGTGAAATAGAGAGATGCGGGAGACAATTGATCAGAAGAATGAATCCTTTAGATCTTTGAAAATTAAATAAAAATATATTAAAAATAAATATACCAAAAATTAATAAAATATTAAATAAAACCATATAAAAATAAAAATATTAAATAAAATCATATAAAAATATATACAAAATATTAAATAAAAATAAAAAAGGAAAAAATACATTTACTTATTAAATAATTAAATTAAAAAATTATTTACAATTTAAAAAAAAAACAAATTTTACCATTTTTTAACTTAAAAAACACACTTTACAACTTTAAAGTTGTAAAGTAAAATAAAATACTTTATGACTTTGAAGTCGTAAAGTAAAAAAAAAAAACTTTAACTAAACTCCTAAAATATTTTACGACGTCAATTAAGAAAATTCCTATGAATTTAAAGTTGTATTTTTTTTTAAATTAACTTAAGTCGTAAAATATTTTATGACTTCAATTAAAAAATAAAAAAAATAAAAGTTATAACATTGGTTACAACTTTCAATTTTAAAAGTCATAACAGATGTTATAACTTACCTATTTTTCAATACTAATTCATAATCAATCCTTAAATAATAATTAACAAAAAAATATACTCTTAATTAATTACTTTTCCGAGAATTAGAGGTTGAGGCATTGAAGTCGTAAGTCAATGGAGTGAAGGAACCTAACGGAACATGGGTTCTTTACAATTTTCAATTATTTTTATTTTATTAAAACATTAAAAGTGAGGTGATAATTTGTAGAGAGATATGATCAATGTTATGGAATGTGGTATGGTCATTGATCCGATCGAGGTAGTGGATCAGTGGTCTAATTGGTGGACCAGTAATTGGTCTGGTTTGACCCGGTATATATTAAAAAATTCAAAATTATATATATATATATATAACATTATTTGATTAAAAAAATTCATTCATGCTCCAAAATAACAATTAAAATATTAAAATTGATAACACAAAAAATCATTTTTTTTTACTTAGATAAACATAAAACAAGGGACAATTAAGTAATACTATTTTGCTTTCTTTTTTTTATAAAAAAATTCAAAAATCAAAATTCCTAATTTCTATTTCCCACAATTCACGAGAACACGTTTTCTCTTCCCTATGAAACCGTGGTCATCTTCCTTCTCGGTGCATGGTGGTCCGTTCCACAAGGTGATATTTATTGCCTATTAATAAGAGATCTCCATTGACAATGATCTCCACCAACTTTTTAGAAAGTTGGCAAACGCTGCAAGCTCCACCATCACAACATCAGAGAGAGATTGCGCCCTAAGTTCACCGTGACTGTGTTATGTGAGCCCTGTTATCATGCTTTTTCGGTTTGGAAAAGAGAAGAACTGGGTTCGAGCTTCGATTTTTTTTACGGAGATCACAATTTGTAGGCACCATTGTTTTGCATCTGAGAGAGGAATTATGTGGGACGAAATCATTGTCGGAAGGTTTTTTTGCGAAGGCACTGGTGGGAATGGGACGAGCGGAAACAACAGGGACAAAAGAGGCCGACTACCTTCCGGTGCGGTGGCACGACGACGACATCGACGAGGTGTAAGGGAAGATCGCGTGGTGGGCTGGTGGCTGTGAAGGACAGCAAGAGCGTGAGCCGTGAAAGACAAGGCGCCGTGAAGCATATGTTGAGCCATGAAGGACAGGGAGCCTTGAAGGAGATCCTGAGAAGAAGAAATGGAGAAGTCATTGCTTGAGTCGTTCGTGAGGTACTGAAGTAAAATTAGGGATCGAAATTCAATAAAACGATGTCATCTTGGTTTGTTTTTTAACGCCAAAACTAGTCTGGGTTTCAAAAACCCGCCAAGTCACTGGGTAAGCACAAAATCGACCTAGTTTTGTCGAGCCAAACTAGACCAGATGCATTACCGATCTAATAATCAAATCGATCCGGTTATACCACCAAATTTCAGTTAGATCGGTCCGACCGATTGGATCAGTCTGGATTTCCCAGCACTGGATATGATTGATTGTAAAGGAGCTTTACCGTGACCATTTAACTCATATATATATATATATATATATATATATATAATTTTGTACTAAAACTTTAACTTTAGTAATTATTTATTATATACTGCATGATTCAACATCAAACATAAAGAACCCATAGCTCTAATCACTTTAAATTCAAAGTTACAAAAACCAGTACGTGAATTAAGCCTTTAAGATACAGAATTCACAACTATTGTCATAATTTTTACTGAGATATTTTTCACATCCTCAAAAGGCACACATCTGAATAAAAATCTAAACAAATGTTAATTTTCTAGTATTGAATTGACAGAACATATAGACAAGGACTCTGTTGATGCCAACTAAAATGTTTTGATTCAGCAACCAAATACGTCTCTTTGAAACTTAACAGCAAAAGTCAAGTTTGCAACAGCAGCAAAGATCAATTAAACTGCAAAATAAGACAATATCAACTTGTGTCATTTCCCCTCTAGTCACGACTATCAATATTAAACAAAAAAACATTTTTTTAATCGTCAAATTAAACAAAAAAACATTAATAAATTCTCAAAACAAATAAACTTATAATAATTTATCAGATCTGTTAGCTTGTATATCCTAATTTAACAAATTGATAAAAAGTGATCACATATCATAGTCATATAAGAAAAAGAAAAACATTGCATTCAAAATTTTGTAACTAAAAAAAATCAAGGATAAGAAAATTTATAAAGCCTTGATTGATAAAATTGGACTTGAATTTAAAGTCGATGTTTGGTCTAAAAAACCGAATATAGATATATATTTTCTTGTGATTCATGTTTTGAATGGCTTAAATGAAAACGTTAGCATGATTTCACTAGTTTTCTTGGATTTTAAAGTGAAAAAATTGAGTAGTATTGAAAAGCTTGACGTTTCAAATTTTAATGCATTTTGACACTTTGCTTCTGGACTTCGATAATGAGATTGAGGTGATCTTGGTATTAATGGGAAACCTAAACATAATCAATTAATCAGGATTTCGATAATGTTTATTATTTTTTAATTTTACAAAAATTATGTTTCATATAATTGATGATGAATTGATAATCTATTTATTGATTTGTCACATTATCAATGAGTCTAACAAAATAATAAGTACTCAAGTATTTTTTTTTAATACAATGTATTTTTAAATCATTTATCTATTGGTATGATGTCATGTCATCATCTATTATGGATAATAAACAAGAATGTAAAAACATAATTTAAAAAAAAAATACACTTGACTATTTTATTAGATTTTTTGATGACATGACCAATCAATAAGTTACTAACATTATTGATATATCATATTTAACGTTATTATTTAACAAAATGACTAAAACAAAAAACAGAAATTTAAATTAAAGGATTAAAATCAAAAACCTCTATTTCAAATGAATCAAAAGATTATTTAAGTCCGTTATCATTATAATATTGTTAAATTGTGACATAATTAATTAATTAATTAATTAATTTGAATCCTTATTTTGAATGAGAATGATCTTAGAAGCTATTCTTTAATTAGAACGTTTATAGGATTTTTCTTACATGAGAGTGTTTTGAGGAATTATTAACACTTTCGTTATGTCCAAGTGTCTTATCTTTTGACCGTAGCATTGCTTCTGCACAACTTGTGTTAAAGCTATGGTTGCTTTAATAAAATAATTCTTTTGGCCTTTAAAAAAACAAATGTACTTCTTAATTTTAATGCTATATTTTATTAGATTCACTAATTAACTTAAAAAGTATTTTTCTTGTTTGTTTAAAACTACTATGTTTTCGTCTTTATTAGCACATTTGAATTTCTTACTAACTAATTATAGAATTTCTTTTGAGGTGTGTATTAATTACATATGCATTTCCTTTTTTTTTTTTATCCTACACAAAATTTCTTAACTTTTATAATCCTGTTACACTTATACCATATATGTTCATTGTAAATGACATTAATTTCGTTTATTTTTTAAATCACACGATTTTTATGAAAATTTTATTTCCCAAATTATTCCTATTTCCTTCGTTTAAACCCCCTAGATTTGACACATCATTGTGGAAAGTTTATCCCTTTGGGAGCCACTATCTTGCTGAGTCCAGTGAAGTTGGTGGTGGTGCATTTTCGTGGACATGTCCATGGCGTTATTGAGTTATAGGTTGGATTAAGTTTTTTTAGGAGGTGTTATTGAGTTATAGGTTGACTAAGTTTTACATGTGTGAAATCCCATTTTTAGGAGGTGTTATTGAGTTATAGGTTGGATTAAATTTTTTTATTAATTTTTTTCTTTGTCCTATCCACGGTGTTGATTTTTTTGTTTTTTTTTTTGTTTTTGATGATGTTCAACATTTATATTATTGTGCTATGACCATTATTTAGTGTTTGGAGGCAAGATCTTCAAAATTTGCTATCTATTCTGTGTGAACAATGTTTTATGAAAAAACAATCCTATTGCATTTTTGACATTCCGGCAACTAGGATGGAAGAGATATATCACGTTTAATTTTGTAAAACATAGTGCACGTGCATTATTTGTAAAAGACATGGATACATATGTAATAATTTTAAAAGCTTGGGGTACATGTGCAATAACTTTAAAAGCTCATGGGGTATATGTGTAATTTAGAGGAAACTGAAGGAAATCACCCTCCGGGTCACTTAAAATGACGGACAACTTTGGGTTTTCATAAAAAAATAAAATTTAATGTAAATCAATTTTAAAAACAAATGACAAATTAACATTGTGACAGTACGTAGGAGGTGTCAAACAAATGATTTTAAAAGAAAAGGATGCATGTGTAATTAGTAAAAATCTTAGGAGAGTTCGTTGTAATTTTTTCTTTTCTTAATAACTTATCTATTTCAAATTAACTATCATTTTAATCTTGATTTTTTAAATTGAATTTTAATATTTTTTAAAATAAAATGTTAATAGTTAAAAATGAATTTATATTCTAATATAAATTATTTATTATAAATCCAAAATATAACATATATATTAAAAATATTAATTTACTATGAATTTTAATTATAATATATTTATATATTAAAAATATTTATTCATTACAAAATTTTATATAAAAATAAAATTTATCATGAGCATTATAAAAAATAAAATACTAGTATATATATATATATATATATTTATAATATCCTTAAAAAGTTGTTTTTAGTTGCTACTAATAAAAAGATTTATAATATTTTTAAATGTTATTTTAAATTACTCATAATTTTAGGCCATTAAAAAATACAAAAATTTGAGATATCCTTTAAAGTAAAATGGTGCAATATTTGGTAAACCAACCAAATTATTGACCAGTTTAAAACTTAAATTTTAGACCTTGACCACATCAGATCCAGTATTTATACATATACCCATATTTGTTCTTTTTTATTTTTCTTGTTATATATTCTGTTTTCGTATTGTTATTGAGTTTTTGCAATCTCTTGCGTTTTTTTATTCAGATGGCCAAGTCTATAAATTGATCGAACAACAAATTACGTTAATACTGGTGCGTTTCCGAAGCTTGGTGCCCCAATTTCATTTTTGAATGTTCATTATATTTCTGATTTCTTTTTCTTAAAAACTTCTTGTTAGCCATCCCACTTATAGAGCCTTTTGTTCCTACGAGAATGAATTGGAAAGAATGTGTTTCTAGATAGCTAGGCACGTGAGTTATACGACGATTAATTTTTATTTGTTGATAGAAGATCATAATTTACTTGCAGTACTAATATCTAACTATTTATTCAAGTTTTAAATTGACTAATAATTTGATTACTTTATTGAATACTGCACCATTTTATTTTAGAAGATCTGTTCTCCAAATTTATTGAGACACTTCGGGTTAATAAAAAAAGAATGACATACCATTTTTCAAGACAACCGATTTCTTCGGTGGGAGTAAGAGGTGGTTGAACGTACTGTGCAGCACTGCCTGGCGGCGGGCATGCCGATCCAGTGTCAAGGTCCTTGTCCTTTGTTGGAGACTCTATTGAGTTGTTACATATATAGTGTTCACAACATAACAAATAACACCAATTATTAATAATTCAATACCCAAACACAAGCCAGAAAATAAATAAAAATAATAAAAACCATTTAACATAAAAAGTATTAACATAGTTACATAGATATATAGTACTAGTATACCTTGTGGGGCAGGAGCAGCAGTTGAAGGCTGTTGCTGATGATTGTGGTCGCTCATTTGGATGGTGTTTTGATTTGATATACAGCAACCCTTTATGATCTAAACAATTTGTGATGCAAGGAGGAATAGGGTTGTATTGTATATATAGAGATACAATATGATTCAGTAGTGTGACAATTTGAAAGAGATAATAGCTAGCCTATAACTATACGAGGGAGCGAGATTAAATTACTATTTCCTTTGATTAACATGATACACGTTTTAAAAGGATGCTTTGCTTCCAAAACCTGCAATTATATGATTCCAATAAGAGAGAAATGCTAGAAATACTCTCTAATACACTCCTTCAAACACACTCTTCTGATAAGAAATATTTGAGAAGATGCTTTGCTTTAAGAACGACATTCCGATCGATATCGCCCTGCATTCTCTTTACGAATGACATTTCACTTTTTGGGCTTCTTCTTTCTCAGACTTTCGTTACTTCTTGACGCGCGCGTTATTAAACGACAAGTACAATTATATAGCTGTTATAATTCTCTTTCAAAGTATATATCTTTTCTTTTTTATATCAAAACTTTATAATCATGGGGAATTGGATTCCCAACAGGTATTAATTGATCTGCATGAAGTGCCCGCAATTCTATATCTGATGTGAGTTTTCAAAAGGAATAGCCATATATGGTTTAATTTAACGTACAACCGAATATTATGAAGTGATGTATACATGGTTTGTGACCGAAGCTTTATGGTGTGTAATATTATGACTTAACCAATTAGCTTCCTTTAATAGTTACTCGATGCCATTATTTATATATATATGATATGAGGTTTAGGAAGAAAGGAATCCACACAAAAGGGTAATAAAGGTTTATTTATTAATTTGTAATTTTTTTTAAAATGTTCGATTAGGTTTTTTCCATATTAAAAACTTCAATCTATCAGGTTCTTTGGTTTACAATTTCATTTATAAAAAGTGATAGCTTTTAATTTTCATTACATTTATTATTATTTCAAAATTAATATGTTATAATAAAAATATGCTTTTTTATAATTTTTTTTTAAATAATGCCACTTATAAACTATCATTATATTTTTTATTATTTAAAAATAATAAAACACTTCTAAAACTTATGCAGACGTGGAAGCCTCTTGTTTGCACCTTGACCAGCAAACACTCGACCACATATTCCGTGAACTGGCTCAAATGAATCAGCCTCATTTCAGTGTCGTAATTCGTAAAACGCCACCCCTACGATAGCATCCTTTGTCATGTGCATTGGTGTAATTGCACTCCTTCATTTTTTTTAAATTCACAAGTAATTTTTTAAAAAAATTATAAATAAAATCATATAGTTTTGTATTTATTTATTTTATATTTAAATATTGGAATCCCTTAATTTCAATTTTTATAATTTGTCCTAGTTGGTCCCTAGTAAGCCACTGGTCATGTGCCCTCTGTCGTCGCGAAGATCTTAGAGCACCCGCATCGGTACCCTAGGAAGCAATTTTGGAGGATGAAGTGTGTTGCTTAGCTTCTGAACCAACCCCGAGTGTAGCCTAGCCAAAATTATTGCTTCCAAGGAAACAATTGCTTTCTAGAGCAACGTTGCTGGGCAACAAAAAAAGTAAGGAAAAAAGAGTACAATGCAATAAAAAAAGTAAAGAAAAAAGAGTGCAATGCAATTTTAGTCGTTAGAGAAAATTTCACTTATAGCCGTTGGAAAAAATATAGCCGTTAGAATTGTTGCAATATAAATATAGTGCAATGTATTTTTCTTCTATAAACCAAAATCTTTATTACAATTTATATCATTTCATTCTAAAAAAATTCACAACTTCTACTTTGATTTGTTTTCATTTAATGAATCCAAATCAAAAAATTCCCACAATATGAATCCATAGTTTAATTTTATGTCAAATTCTCAAGTTCTCACAAATCCAAATATTCCAAATAATCCAAATCCAAATATGATAAATTTTCAATATCCTACACTTCCATTTCATCCATATCAATTTTCTATGTACAGATCACCACCAATTAACCCTTACATGGATCAAGGGTCTTCAGTGAGTACCAGAGTGGGCAATGTAATGAAAGAGAATATAACACACCATCCGACTTCACGTAGGAATCCCAAGTTCCACCATTTTTCATTCAAGTTGGATTGAAAAATATGAGGTCAATGAAGAAGGAGGAGGAGAAGAAGAAGCATCCGAAACACAATAAAGGTCATGCTTCTCCTTAAAAGAAGATGAATGTCTTGCCAACTCATGGGTAAATGTTTCGAAGAATGCAATTGTGGGGATAAACCAAAAACTTGCAACTTTTTTGTCAAGAATTATGGAAAATTTCAATAGGAGTCATATGCAACATTGCCAGCCGAAAGAAACGTCAAAGCTAAAACTTCGATGGCAAAAGGTCAATAAAATTTGTCAAAAACATTTAGCTTTCTACAAACAAGTCTGTGAAAGAAAGAAGAGTGGTTGCTTTGAGACTAACATCATGCGAGATGCATATGCGATTTATTTTCAAGATGTGAAACAAAGTTTCAAATTAGAAACTGTATGGCTTATCATGAGGAAGGAACCGAAATGATTGGCACAATTTGAATAATCTAGGAAAAGAACAAAGGTTTTTGCTTCTGGAGATTATTCATCTTCTTCTAATCCGGATACACTGTCAAGTTATGAGCCAACATCACCTACCATGGAGCATCTAATGGGGGCAAAAGCAACAACGAGGAAGGCAAAAGAAAAAGATAAAAAGAAAGAAAATTCTTTTGATGTTGTTGATCTCACAGTTCTGGGAGACATAATCAAGACCTAACCAAAAGCCATAGAAGATCTTGTACGTGGGATAATTTCTATGCATATGTAATTTGTACATTTAAATCACATAGCAATTATTTTCTTTTTCCTCTTTTAACGCTTCTTTTGTGATTAAAACGTATGAATTTAGCTTCTTATGAGCTTTTTAATCCAGTAGATGCTAAAATTAGTTGATTTATAGTGTGTTGGTTGTATTTTTTGTAGGATTGCACAACAGAGACTGGGAAGATGGATTGAAGTTTTGGAGTAGCATGTTCAGCGCGACAGGTATGCTTAGTGCGACAGGCTCGCTCAGTGCAACAACCCGCTTAACGTGTGGCCATCCAACTAGACTTTGCATGTGCGCTTAGCTTGCACTTGCAAGCTTAGCGCACGACCAATGTCGAAAAACAAGAGTGACACTACTATAAAAAGCAATTTTTACGACAGGGATACTACATCGGTAAATAAGAAACCGTCGTAGAAAGACACGCGGTGACATTTTTGTAAATAAATACAACCAATTTAAGACGATTTTTTGAAAACCGTCTTAGAAACTACCATTCTAGGACGGTTTTATAAAACCCGTCTTTATTTCTTTTTTTAATCACTTTGCACCAAAGACGGTTGGGATTGTAAGACAGTTATCAATGCTCACACTGTAAAAGAAAGCAGTTAAAAAAATTAAATCTAAGACGGTTACACGAAAAAATCGTCTTAGAAGGCTTTAAAATAAAAATAAAAAAGTAAATCTAAGACGATTATGTGTAGAAACTGTCTTAGAAAACCAACATTCTAAGACGGTTTTGTAATATAACCATCTTAGAAGGCTTTAAAAACAAACAAAAAACAAAAAACAAAAAACAAAAAAGAAAGTAAATTAAGACGGTTATTCATAGAAACCGTCTTAGAAAGCCAACATTCTAAGACGGTTCTACAACATCACTGTCTTAGAAGGCTTTAAAAACAAAAAAAAAAATAAACAAAAAAAAAGAATTAATTCAAAGACGATTATTCGTAGAAACCGTCTTAGAAAGCCAATATTCTAAGACGGTTCTACATAATAACCATCTTAGAAGGCTTTAAAAACAAAAATAAAAAATAAAAAATCGAAGACGGTTATTCGTAGAAATCGTCTTCTAAGACGATTCTACATCATAACCGTCTAAGAAGGCTTTAAAAAACAAAAAAAACTAAATTTAAGACGGTTGTTTGTAGAAACCGTCTTTGAATGCTACGATTCTAAGACGGTTCTTACCTTAACCGTCTTTGAATGTTATCATTCTAAGACGGTTGTCTTACATAACCGTCTTAGATTTGTTAAACTTTTTTTTACGTATTCTAAGACGGTTGACCTAGGAAACTGTCTTAGAATCGAAGATACAAAGACGGTCTCGTAACCGTCTTGGACAACTAAACTTTCAAAGATGTTTGCATCAAAGACGGGTTGAGAACCGTCTTTGTATGTATTCCGGAACCGACTTGGAATCGCTTCTTTGTAGTAGTTTTTTCGTCCACCTAATTTGTTATTTAGTTTTCCATTTTGAAAACGTGATCGTTGTATGTGTAATCACATGCAAAACATGATGAGTAATATCACCTCTCTCAACCAAATACAGCGGTAAGACAACATATTTATAAATGAAATACATTTAACATATCACTAATTAAACAAACATAACTACAAAATCATGAAGCACCACCACGAGTAGGACAAGCTCTCTAATTATGTCCAACTTGCTTGCAAATACCGCATTTAACGCGTCTCTGACTTGTTTCGACTTCGTCCATCTCGTTACGTATTCTAGTGGACCCTAGACGACCCTTTGCACACAACATTGACCTGTCAGGTATGACAACTAGATCTTCACTCGGTGGAATAGTACGTTCATTACCAATTGGTTGCCATGGCAATGAATAAGCCTATACCAAATTGTTTACGAGGAAGACATCATCCACATACTAAAAAGGATTCTGAAGAACATGTAAAGCAACAGCTACGGCATGACTACATGGGTATTTGAAGGCCTTAAACTTGTCACACTGACAAAAACACTTTAGCAGGTTTACTGAATATGACCTATTCCAGCCCTCGTCCACCTCAAATAATATTTGATCAATGTTGTATGTGCGTACATTAGGGCCTGTAGCAAGGGACTGATTATGTCTCAAAGCATCAAACATATTTTTGCAATTTCGTTGTGAATGCTCAAGCTGTGAAGTAGCCGCCTGATCCCTGCATACAAAATAATGAACCAATCGGGTGTATGTGTGCTTCACAAGAGCAGTAACAACATGTTCCTTGCTCCCTTGAACACCCTGTTCACTGATTCAGACAAGTTTGTTGTCATATAACCATATCTTCTCCCCTCCACATCATATGCACGTGTCCACTTTTCCTTAGGGATGTTGTCAATCCATTCTACAACCTCAGAACTGGTATCACGAAATCATGCAAATGTTATGTCAAAATCAACCATAGAGGGAATATAACCTGCAAAATAATAATACCATTAACACTATTCCAGTTACAGATTTGTCTCAGCTTAATATATTACAAATAGTTGTTAACATACCTAAAGTCATGAGGGTCTTCTTCAATGTTGCATTCTTGAACCTTTGATTAAAATTACTGGCAATATGACAAAGGCAAAACACGTGATGCACAAAAGGTGGTTGCCAACTGGCATAATTCTCCACAGCAGATATTATGCTCCAATGCCGATCTAAAATGAGACATATATTTTGCATTTAGGTAACATGGAAGCGAATGTTAGCAAGGAAGTATTCCCAAACTTCCAACGTCTCCCCCTCAACAATGGAAAATGTCAATGACAGACATTCATTATTTCCATCCTGACTCGTGGCAATTAACAATTTTTCTTTATACTTGCCATATAAATGAGTCTCATCAATTTGAATGATAGGTTTGCAAAATTTAAAAGCCTCACAACACTATCTAAAAGTCCAAAAAATGCGATGAAACACACGCTTTGCCCGTACTAGTCGATGTGCCACAAAATAAGCATTTGTTTGAATATCAAAAAAAGAACCTAGTGAAAAACAAAGCATGTAGTTGCACCTGTAACACCTCAACTTACGGTCTTGTTATTATTAATTTTTAATGAAAATTATTTTCAACTTACTTAAGAGCACCCAGTTGAATATAACAAAATTTTGCCAGTAACTGATACTCCAAGAAAATTTCATCACTGATTAATATTTATAAACCTGAAGTAACATATAATAAGAGTACAAACTAGCACTGGATTTATTACATAACAAAAGAATATATCTTCAAACAACATATCTTTAAACAAAATCTTCTTCTTGTAGACAACTAGGCAGTCTCTCTCTTCGCTGTTCATCTGCTCGCCCGAATAAAATCGAGGTCATACCAGGTGTCAACCACAGACACAAAATATAAGGTAAGTTTATGATAAACATAATTTAAGCAACAAAATATATTCAATATGCAGATATTCATAACAACATCCTCAAAGATGCATGATTCTCTTAGACTCTTACCATGTTGCATGATTCTCTTAAACTCTTATCATGTGGTACCAACAGTCAAGATAGCCCCATCCCAGTGGCACAGAACTGAAACGGGGTACCAAAGTGTTGCAACAGGATTCTCACCCACACTTCATGTGATCATCATGGGTGGCGTGATTTCCCCAATGTCGAGTCACCCCCCATGTGAGGACCCTCATTATGGCGCGGTTGGCGCCAGATCCCACGCTGATAGCGCCAGGGATTCTTGGAAGAAAACCCTGTTAAGGGTGTGGCGTGGATGGCGCCAGACCCACTGGAATTCCACGCCATGGGCGCCATGTTGGCGCTGGGAGCGCCAGGTTCTCTGGAGGTTGACGCCTGGGGCGTCAATCTGGCGCTAGGGGCGCCAGGTATTTTCCAGCCCACGTGAGTCGTGCCATGGTCGGTGCGGGTGGCGCGGGAAGTGGTCTGGAAAACCAAGTTTCACTGGTTTCCCACGCGGTCAGCGCCAGGTGTGGCACGGACGGCGCCATAGGCCAGGGGAGGTTGGCGCTGATGGCGCCACAGGTTCTGGAAGGTGGCACTGAGGGCGTGGGAGTGGCGCTGATGGCGCCACATACACCGCCATAGTGGCGCGGTTAGTGCCAAAGGTGGCGCGATCCGCGCCAGACCTCGGGCAGGCTGAGTATTTAAGGGCAGATCGCGTCTTGCTTGTGAGGTCTGACTACACCACAGAGAAGTTGGCCCAGTTGTATGTCAGGGAGATTGTGAGGCTGCATGGTGTTCCTGAGAGCATTATCAGTGACAGAGATCCGAAGTTCACCTCGAGGTTTTGGGGTGCTCTTCAGGATGCTTTCGGAACCCAGTTGAGGTTGAGTACAACCTATCATCCTCAGACCGATGGTCAGACTGAGAGGACCATCCAGACTGTAGAGGATATGCTGAGAGCTTGTGCCTTGGAGCAAGGTACTAGCTGGGAAAGATATCTACCTCTGGTGGAGTTCTCGTACAACAACAGTTTTCATGCCAGTTTGGGCATAGCACCTTATGAGGCTTTGTATGGCCGGCGGTGCAGGACTCCAGTATGTTGGACAGAGGTAGGAGAAAGGCAACTCCTTGGACCTGAGATGGTTCAAGAGACTTCTGAGTAGATCAGGATGATCAGAGACAAGCTGGTGAAAGCTCAGAGTCGACAGAGGAGCTATTATGATCAGAAACACAAACCCTTGCAGTTTGAGGAGGGTGATCATGCGTTTCTGAGGCTATCTCCAGTGACGGGAGAAGGACGAGCTTTAGGTGTGAGGAAGCTGAGTCCTAGGTTCATTGGTCCTTATTAGATCCTTGAGAGGATAGGACCAGTGGCATACAGGCTAGCATTGCCTCCCCAGTTGTCAGGCTTTCATGATGTGTTCCACGTGTCTCAGTTGAGGAAGTATGTGGCTGATCCCTCACACGTGGTAGGGCCTGACACAGTTCAGATTAGAGAGAATCTGACAAGTCCTACACGACCCCTGAAGATTTTGGACAGAATGGAGAAGCAGATCCGCAGCAAGACGATTCCCATCGTCAAAGTACAATGGGAAGGTCGAACACCTGAGGAAGCAACTTGGGAGCGAGAGCAGGAGCTGCTGCAGCTGTACCCCGAGTTGGCTAACAGGTATGATTCTGAATTTTGCGGATAAAATTCCTAAAAAGGAGGGGTGAATGTAAGGACCCTCATTATGGCGCGGTTGGCGCCATATCCCACGCTGATAGCACCAGGGATTCTTGGAAGAAAACCATGTTAAGGGTGTGGCACGGATGGCGCCAGGGCTGGCGCTGATGGCGCCAGACCCACTGGAATTCCACGCCAAGGGTGCCATGTTGGCGTTGGGAGCGCCAGGTTCTCTGGAGGTTGACGCCTGGGGCGTCAATCTGGAGCGACGAGTGCCAGGTGTTTTCCAGCCCACGCGAGTCGCGCCATGGCTGGCGTGGGTGGCGCGGGAAGTGGTCTGGAAAACCAAGTTTCACTGGTTTCCCACGCGGTCAGCGCTAGATGTGGCGTGGACGGCGCCATAGGCCAGGGGAGGTTGGCACTGATGGCGCCAGTAAGGCGCGAGTGGCACCACAGGTTCTGGAAGGTGGCGCTGGGGGCGTGGGAGTAGCGCCGATGGCGTCACATACACCGCCACAGTGGCGCGGTTAGCGCCAGAGGTGGCGCGATCCGCGCCAGACCTCGGGCAGGCTGAGTATTTAAGGGCAGATCGTGTTTTGCTGAAGAAGAAACTTCTTCTTCTTCCTCCCAACGCCCTGGAACTCCATTAGAGCAGTTCCAAGCTTCCTTAGACCTTATATACTAGCCTAAACACTTCCCTTTGACCTTGGAACTTGAGAGAACCGATTAGAAAGCTATAATCCTTCGTCCTTTTTCTTAGAAATTCCTTTTGTGAGCAAAATCCCTTCCCTCAGAGAACCCACTGAAACTTGAGTTTGGCGAGGAATCAAAGCTCAGCAGGGACAACAGAGCTTGATGAAGCAATTCTGCAGCTTTTCTGGTCGCCATTGAGGTAAGAAACTCGAGTTTCTCCGATTGATTTTGGATTTGGGGTTCTCTGTGAATAGTGACCCATATGAGCTGGGGCTAGAATTAGCCTAGGGTCCTGTAGAGAAACTTGTTTAGAGCAATGTAGTGATGAAGGATTAGCTTTCAGTTTTTGATTTGGTGAACCTTGAATCTTGGCTCTGAGATATGTATGTGTGGTTGTGTGATGAGTCACTTGTAGTTCTCTGGACATGCAAGAGCCTGGATTATGATTGTGTTGAGCCTGAGAGGCTAGTTGAACGGTACCTTGATTGAGGTTTAGACCATTCCAGGGATAATTGAATTATGAGGCTGATATGAAATTATCCTCAGGCAGGTGTTGTGCATTGAGTCTGGGATGACTCAGATGCTTGATATTCAGCCTTGAGAGACCTTGTATGGTCTGTGAGAAGCCTAAGTGAAGGCTTGATTGATTGAACCCTAGGATAGGGGAATTCTGATATTTTATGTTCTGTGATTGAATGCCTGTTGAATTGAGTTTGATATGAATCCGTATGCCTTGATTAGGGCTTGACACCGAGGGTGTCGGTGGCGAGTGCCACAGAGCAGGGAAAGAATAGCAGAGCGAGGCTTTGCTAGGTAAGTTCTGTGTCCCTGGGGATGATTCCCACTTGGTTGCCACACCACACTCCGGGGGAGTGGTGGTCATATTCATGATGCATGCATTGGTAGTTGCATCCTCATAATGATATGTGTGTGCATCTGTGCTTGTTATGTGATATGATTGTGATAGATCTATTGGCCAGTAGATAGATATGGACCTCTCTAGGAGATGGGTTTCCTCCTAGTATGGTTGGCTCTTGGTTGAGGTAGCTCCCAGGGAATCGGTGATTCCTACAAACCAAGGGGATAGAAGTTGAGGTAGCTCCTTCTATTCTCGGAGGTACCATATACGTGCGTCCATGCGAAGGGGTAGCTCCCGATGGGACGGCGCGGGTGTGAGTTCCGGTCTCACACTGAGATAGGCGTTGAGGTAGCTCCGCCATGTTTACTGAGATAGGCGTTGATGATATCTGCCAGGCGTTGAGGCAGCTCAGCCATGTTTTGAGCAAGATGACTTGCTCATATTGTTATGAGGGCCAGAGGGCCTGGCTAGTGGGCCATTTGCTTGTGATTTCCTGATGTATGTGTTATGGAAAGTGGGCCAGGGTGGAGGAGATTCCTCCAAAGACCCTGAGCTTACTGAGATGTGTATCTCACCCCGTGTGGGGATTTATGATTTCAGGTGACTCTTCTGGCAGAGGAGAGCAGTCTCAGGGCAGGAGGCCCCAGTAAAGACTTGGGCTGCTTGACTGAGGAGCAGCAGGGAGAGCTGAAGGCTCAGTTTTGTTTTGATTATGTTTTGTACCCTTTAGAAGGGATAGTGTGTGTACACCTGAGTTGTTTGGTTCTGTACACCCTCGGTGAGGGCAGATATTCTTTTGTATCACCACGCTGTGGTGTGGACTGTGATGTATATTTATGTACAAAACTCATGATGTTATGTATATGATGTTCCTCCTGAGTATAATTGTTGTATTTTTGACTATCTGCATATGGGTTCAAGTTATCTGTCTATATGTGTATGATATGCGAAACTGGATCAACAAGGGTGTGAAAAATATGTCTTGTGTGGGTGAATTCTATATGATATGTTTATTCCATACATAATGAATCAAGAAAGACGACTCTATGCTTCCGCTACTTTTTAAAATGATGTTTTAAGCACTAACCTGATATTATTAATGATAACGCACCGGAGGCCTACGGGGTGTTACATTTAATGGTATCAGATCGGTTTCTTGATAAGAACATTATGTATGGAACTTATTGGTGCTTTGTTTGCTGTTGTTTGACATGAGCATTGCATGGGGGTACATTAACTGTGGGCCTGATCAACTCACTGTGTGATGTACATGTGTAGTGCCATGGTGAGACCTAGAAGCACCAGTGGGGCTACCAGTGCCCAGTCTGATCCAGTTGCGGCTGCACTAGCCGCCATGTAGCAAGAGTTAGCTGCTAATAGACAGATTCAGGCAGATATGCAGCAAGAGATGGCTGCTAACAGACAGACTCAGGGGGAGATGCAGCAAGAGATGGCTGCAACCCGAGAGGTTAATGAAGCCTTGATGAAGGCTAATCATGATTTGCTAGAGGAGGTGAAGAACCTCAGGAGGGATGGCAGAGTATCCTCTACACCTCCTACCCATGATGGCGAGGGTAGCCGTCAGCAGGTTGGTGGGAGCCACCTGCGAGGGGACCAGATGTCCCAGATAGAGGCTGACAGTGATTTAGCAGCCAGAGGGAAAATGCTGATTACTTTCCGTAAGCATGACCCTCCAGTGTTCTCAGGGGGCTATGATCCAGTAGCTGCAGCAAGGTGGTTGCAAGCCCTAGAGAAGATTTTTGAGGTGATGGAGTGCCCCGATCACCAGATGTTGCTGTATGCAACCTATATGCTTTAGGGCGACGCCCACGAGTGGTGGAAGACCACAGTCCAGCTTCTGAGAGGCCGGGGAGAGGTTATTACCTGGCAGCTGTTTGAGGCCTGCTTTCTGGACAGATATTTTCCCAGAGATGCCCGGGAGCAGAAGCAGGCGGAGTTTGATAGTCTCGTCCAGGGGACTTTGACAGTGGACGAGTATTTGGCCCAGTTTCATGAGCTGGCCAAATATGCACATTTCAGGAGACCTTTACCTGAAGCAGACATCCTGGCAGCTAAGTTCCTGAGGGGACTTAGGGATGAGATCCAGGTGCTGGTGGCCGGCAGTGGGTCACGTGATATGGATACCTTGGTGAGACAGAGTCGCCAAGTGGAGGGTATCCTGCAGAGACAGAGAGGCGGACAGCTTACTCTCCCAGTCAGACAGGAGGGGAGAAAGCCTAGCGGTTCTGGCCCACCCGGTAAGGGTAAGGGTAAGATGCTGAGAGTCTCTGCTTCCTCTGACAGATTCAAGAGGAGCTCAGCCCAGAAGAGATCAGACTCCTCTTGTCTGAACGCTCGAACTCAGTTCCTGCAGCTATCTGACACACCTCCTCTTTGAGGCAACTCTTATACACACCTCCTCTTTAAGGTAACTCTTATACACACCTCCTCTCTGAGGCAACTCTTATGCACATGAGACACATGAAACTGATTCACTTAATGCATAACTCTTTTCATTTTATCAACTCATTTATTTTCAACATCAGTTTTTAATCACTGTCTCATATACTTTACTCAGAAATTCAACATAAATCAAGTACAGAACTCAGCTTGATACTCATGTACAGAAACCCAACATATCATTCATGTATAGAGATTCATAGAACACTTCAGCAAGTATAAAACTTCATTCAGGCACTCAATCATATAATTATAACTTAAATCCAACAATTACTCAGATACCAATCATACTTCACAAAACTTCAAACACTTATTCAAACACAAGTAACACTTAAACTATCTTTATCATAAAACTTTCCTATACATACCTTATAACCTCTTAGGAAGCTTGATGTGTGGCTAACACATCTTAGTTTTTAGGGTTTATTTAATCATATTTCAATCAATAATTAGGAACTTAGGTTAGAAATAGTTAAGTTTGTTAAATATATTTATTTTTATCTCATTTATCACCAAAGTATGATTTCAGGGCCACAAAGAGGAGAAGCAAAGCTAAAAAAAGAAGAAGTCTCAGTTTTGAAGGTTTCACGCGATTAGCGTGAAGTTCCACGCGGATCGCGCTAGATGTATAGAACCAACCCTTCATCTCGAAGATATCACGCGATCAGCGTGAAAACCGTGCGACCAGCGCCATGAAGTCGAATAGTTCACGCGGTCAGCGTGAAAGGCAGCGCGAGTAGCGTCAAACATCCAGGATCAGCCCTTCAGCTCGTGTTATCCGCGCGATCAGCGCGGAATCCTGCGCGATCAGTGCGGAATCCTGCGCGATCCGCACGGCGACGATTCTGTTTCCTTTATTTGAAAGATTGGGTTAGAAAGTTAGGAGAAAAAGAGGCTTTGTTACTGGAATTACACATATTCAAGGAAACTATAAAAGGAGACCTCTGGACTGAAAGAAGATTATCACCTTTTAATCATTCTAAACCTTTGGAAATCATTCCTGCATAGAATCAAAGCTAGGGTTTGCTGCAGAATAATATTACATTTGACAGCTTTGGTGTTTTTGATGACTATGTCAGGCTAAATTCTGTATTGTGGTTAGGCCAAGAACCAATGTGAACTCCTCTGTAATTTGACTGGTATTGAATGAGATTGTTATGATTGCTTTATTTTACTCTGTTCTTAATGATTATATTCTTTCTTAGAATTGGTCATTCTATTTAAGTTCTGAGGCTTAGGATTCGCAATAGGGATGTTGGGGTTCTAATTTCTGACATGAGTAAGATAACAATTGTTCATTTCCTAGGGATAGGGATGCGTGATTGCAAAATTTTATAATATATTCTTTTAAATGCTTAGCTTGATAGAAATCACTAAGGAATTAGGGTTTTGATACAGGTTAAAGGGTTAATTCGCTAAGGGATTAGGGATTAGCTAAATTAGAAAAGATTTATTCTCTGATTAATCAGAAGCGATCAACTTTGATAACCCGTTAAGTGAAAGAGGCAGGAATCAAAGGGGATTGCGTCCTAATCACAATTATTCTTCCATTGGTTTACAATTCACTCTACTTGCATTTTAATTCATTTCTATCATTTACTTAATCGTTCAACTCTCAACACAACAATTCTTTCAAAAACAAATTCTTTTCATTCCAATTGCTTAGACTGTGAATTATTATGAAATCAGTATCAATCTCTGTGGATACGATACTCTACTTACCTACTTTATTACTTGAAACGAACGGTATACTTGCCGTTACGCAACAAAGCTTGTCTATCTCTTCCTAATGGTACTAGCTTCTACACGTGATTCTTCAAGGAAGTGGGATCTTTTTATGCTTTGAAAATGAAAGGATGAAAGTAAAATGAAGGAGACGTTTCACGTGGAATAGGTGGAAGAATGGAGTCTTGAATGTGACTTCCACCTAAGGCCTTTCTCCTTTTATATAGAGTTTGGAAAATAATAAAATATTCAAGGACATTTTTACCCTTTCTAGCTAGTTACTCCCATTTGGTTCCATTAGAACTTAGTTTCATATCATTCCATTCCATCCTAACCAAGTTTATAATTACTCTTTTACTTTATACAAAAAAAAAATCTTCTAAGTCATTATGCCTCCTTTACAAGTGTCCCACCAATTGTCCAATTCATGAAGTTTCTCCCTCCTTCTCCAATCTTCACGTGACCAACTAGGAGATTAAGAGAAGATTTTTCTTCTCTTCATGCCATCTTGTATACATGTTCTTCAAGGTTATGATGGCTTCTTATCCCTTCATCAATGGTGGCTTACAAGGGGATAAATATTTCTTAAGCCTTCATGATTGTATCTTATCATTTTAATTTATAAATCTTAAGATATTTTTCTACTTATCATGTTTTCATTTTCTTAAAGAGAAGAAAATTATGCGATTCTTCTTGTGTCCACATGTCACCTTTTATGACGAAGAAGAATTCAATTTCAACATGACTTCACACATGGCATTCCTTAAGAGGAAGTAAAGTTCAATTTGAATTTTTCTACCAAAGAAGCAAAGTTCAATTCGAACTCTTCTACCTAAGGATAATATTAAATAATAGAACTCTAGAGATTTTCAAAAACTGATTTCAATTACAATATAGATAGCTCACAAGCAATCTACACAGAGTGCTACACAAACCTTACATACACGACTGCTTTTATCTTAATTCTGATTGGTTCGTTCTGCTTGGGTCCATCAAAATTACTAAACCATCTTATTGAATAAGTCTATTCATCCTACAATTAAGAGAAAATTCCACAGATTCTATTCATCATTTTTCCATATTTTTCTGATGCTTGAATTCTCCTGGATAAAATTTCAAAGTTATGATCGTATAAAATTCATAGAAATTCTATTCTGAAACTTTCTGTCACTAAAAGTATTTTGGTAATCTGTCATCCAAGGGCACTTTATAATTTCATCAAGCTTTCACAAAATATTAAAGGGTATCTTGGTAATTTTAGCCTCAATGGTACTATGGTAATTTGTCACTCATCCTAGGGGTATGATTGTAATTTTCACTATAAAATATCTCAACAAAATATCTAAGGGTATTTGTGTAATTTTGGTTCAAGGGTATTTTTGTAACTTCTATTTTAAAATATCTAACCAAAAATATCCAAGGACATTATCGTCATTTTCACCTCAAGGGCATTTCTGTAATTTCTGTTTCAAGGGAAGGGTAATATGGTCATTTCTCTTCAAACATTTTTGTTATATCTCTAATTAATATTTCACACAAATAATTTAAATATAGACAAATCAAATCTCACATAACCTAACACTCACATCAAATAGTTGTGTAAGAAACATTTTGACCATACATTTGTAGTTATTGAAATTTCAGGGTGTTACAGCACCACCAGGGCAAAAATGCATAAGATTCTTCCCAATCTCCATAAATCATTGTCATTGCTTTCTTCTTCTCATACCAGGCCTTTCCATATGAAACTTTAAATCCATACGTATTGGTGATCCTCTCCTGAACCAATGCAATTGACACAGATGGTTCCTCCTTAACCATTCCTAACAATGAAATTGTAACATTGACATTAACAACATACCCTAAAAAATAATATTTTTCATATAGAGCAAATTTAATAAAGACATACCTACTACAAGTGAAGCAATAACATCAACATCAAGCTGTTTGTAACCTTGTGTAATATGGTCATTCAGGAAATTGTGTTTTCCACCCCATCTTGAAACAACTCACTTTTCACTGTACGTTGTTTTAATTACCCTAACCCTTCAAGGGCAACCATCATTGTGAGCAACACACTTCATGCTAAACTTATTAGGCTTACTCTCAACCACAAATGTTTCTTGATGCTCCTTCATGAGGTGCCACTTAATTGCAATTTGTGCGTCCTTTTTGGATGCAAATTCCTGTTTAACAAACAAATTGTCCCCTAATTGCCATGGACCTTGCACTGAACCCGAACTCAAAGCAGAACCAGTAAAAGATTCTTCTTCGCTTGGATGATTCCAATCAATATATGTGTAATGTGGAATTTCATCCCAAAAAGGAATGACCTCAGCACCTAAACCTATTAGGCAAATAAAATACTATAACATACAAATATACCTATGAAAATACAAGAGGGGGTTGAATTGGTTTTACCTCAGAGTTTTAAAATTTCTTTTCAAAATTTATAACAGCGGAAGATTTCAAAAGGATCGTATCAATTTAAAACCAATTAGAAATCAATTTACTTCATCAATCAAATTACTCTTGTGCAGTAACCAAGTTTATATGATGAACAAATTCTATACTTCAAGAATTTAATCAAATATAAACTGAAATCTAATGCACACAAGATTTATATTGGTTCACCTCTCAACCCCGGAGGCTGCATCCAATTTTCTTCCAACCAAATCTTGGTTAGATTTCCACTATAACAAATATCTTTTCTTTACAAGCTTACAAAATGATCTCTCTTACCCTTCCTAGGTAAAATTCAAAATCTACTCCCTACAAACTTTTCAAAAGATCAAGAACCAGAGATCCCCTCTCTGTTCTTCTTTCTAGAAACCCTTTCTAGAAAAAGCTTTAAAGAATCCAAATGTTATATGGAAATACAACACAATTATACAACAAATATCAACTAAACACAAGCTTTAGGTACAAGAAAGATATCACCTTATAATCCTCAACAATTACAATGATATGAATGATTCAATCAACCTGAGATTATATGCAAAAGATGAATACCACTCTTTCTTGATTACTTTCTTTAAGCACTAGCTTGAATAAGTCTTCAATCCTTGAGCATCAAGACTAAAAACTCAAGTAAATCTCAATGACACTCAACATATTTGATTATCTCACTAATTTCAGCCTTGGGTACACTTGAGAACTTTAGAATATGTATATCACAAAGTTTGCATGAGTATTTATTTCTTTCTTACTTAATCTCACTCAAAATCAACTTTTCTATTTATAAAAGAACTGTTTTAACTAACTGTAATCGATTAATTCATCAATGTAATCGATTATTTTAACTATTGTAATTGATTATTTTATCCACATAATCGATTAAATTGTTCATCAGAAATCTAGAAATCTGTTACAAACAGAATAATCGATTAAATCACCTTGTACTCGATTAAGCCAGACAAACTAAGTTTTACAATGCACACATGTAATCGATTAAGTACCCATTTAATCGATTAACACAGACCATGCCTAAAACTTAACAATGCATGTTTAATCGATTACTATTATGCAGAAGCTTATGTAATCAATTATTTCCTAAGATAATCGATTACCACAGAAAGTTTCCAATTCTGTGTAAAGCTAATTTAATTGATTACGAGCCAGTAGTAATCGATTAAAATGTTCATAAGGCATTTTCCAAAAAACATTCACATGCCTGTAATTGATTATTTTACCTAAGTAATCGATTAAAGCAGTGAAGAAATGTTTTATACAATTCCTAATTGCCTTTATGAAATTCTATAAGTTTGCTTATTACCACATGATTAACTCCTATCAAATGAATGTATGAATGCATGAATTATCAATAGCTAATGAGGATTATAAAGCTTTATCTAATGAACCAAGCTTAAACACAATTACATATGCCGTCAAATTGATTGGGCATGTAAAATATCAAAACTCATTTACTTCAATCATCTTTGAATCCTTTGCTTCAGCTTCTATGATTCTAACAACCTATATAACTACATTTTCATTGATTTCAGTTATCTAACATACCTTCAACAGGTTGTTCTAGTTGAGAAGATCCAAATTCCGCAAGATGATGGATTTGAGACGGTCCCACATCAGTATCTTCTTGGAATTCAGTTGCATGCACACCAGCATCCTCATCATTATCCGACACACTAGCATCCTCCTCAAGAAGACGATCTTCCTTTGCGATATTTTCATCATCGTCATCCTCTTCGTTGTCATCCATAACCCAAGTTGGGTCATGTATATCTTCCTCAAACACGTTTACAGCTAAAGCAGCATATAATGATGCATTATGTGCAGAATTAAAAGCGACTATCCTCATGGGTAAAACAACATCCTCTGCTGCAGTAAAATCCACGTTCAACTCTAAAAAATCCTTCCTTGACTGTTTGAAAAATTCTTCCATTACCATTTCTATGACTTCATCATCCAGTACTTGAAACCCCATGTATTTTTCGTGTTGCCATAATCTTGCCGTCAGCAAAGTAATACGTTGGTTTTTCTTTTAGACCTAATTTTTGGCGTATCTTCTCATGCAATTTACCCAGTGTTGAGTTTTGATTTATACGTGTCGGCCTTTTATCCCCTTCAAAAAATGTATTATTTTTATTTTTTTTCCCGATATACGGCTGCTAAACCACTCATAGAAAATGTTTTTTTTTTCTTTTTCCTTTTTTGATTGTTTCTCGTCAGCATTACTATGTTGGATTAAACTTTAATAATAATAAATTAGATATGTGAAGAGTCATGTCCCTAGGTGAAGAAGTTACTCATGTGAAGAGTCATGTCTCTAGGTGAAGAGTTACTCAAATGAAGAATCATGTCTTTAAGTTTACGTTAGTAGACAATTTATTAGATATGAATGTTTGTAAATTGCTCCCACTTGCTATTACCTATAAATAGCATCTCATATAAAAGGTCATTGAGTGGCTTGACAGACCATTATCTAAATACATCAAAAGTATTCTACCAAAGAAATTGTTGTGTGTTTGTGTGAGTACACCAGTGTGTGTGAGGACCTATGATACCACAAATTGGTATTAGAGCGTGAGAAAATGGAGAGTGGTTGTCCGATGCCAGAGTGGTGGAGAAAATTCTGAGGTCTCTCACTGACGACTTCGAGAATATTGTATGTGCGATTGAGGAGTCAAAGGACCTAGCAACGCTCACCATTGACGAACTTGCTGGTTCCTTGGAGGCGCATGAACAAAGAAAGAAAAAGAAGAAAGCTTCAATCAAAGACGAGAAAGCGCTCTATTCTCACAATTTCTGAGATAGAGGTCGTGGCCGAGGTGGACGTGGACATGACTGAGGTGATAGAGGCTGAGGTCAATAAGGAAGGAATAAGGAGCAAGCTGAATCAAGTCGGCAGAATTGGCGAGGTCGAGGTCGTGGAAGAGGCCGACATTCAAATCAATCAAATGTAGAATATTTTAAATGCGGAAAGTATGGACATTACTCGAGAGATTGCAACTCGGACAGATGTTACAACTGTGGTCAAGTCGGACATTTTGCGAAGGATTGCCGAGATGAAAGAAGAAATGAAACTTCAAACCTTGTTGCAGAAGGAGAAGTAAGAGATGGAGGAATTCTGATGATGACTAGAAGTGAAGTCAACCAGGGATCTGAGATGGAATGGTATCTAGACACTGGTGCAAGCAATCATATGTGTGGGCATAAGCATTTGTTTAGTAATCTAAGACAAATAGAAGCCAGACATGTTTTTTTTGGAGATGCTTCAAAGGTTGATGTCAAAGGCCGAGGTACGATTTGTTTCTTGTAGAAAGATGGACGAATTGGGCGCATTCGAGATGTCTATTACGTGCCCGATCTAAAAAGTAATATTCTTAGTGTGGGACAACTGATGGAGAATGGCTATTCGGTTCTCATGACAGATCGAGTTCTCCTCTTGAAGGATAAACGAGGATGTTTGATAGTTCGAGTTCAGATGGAGAAAAATAGAATGTTCAAACTAATGTTGAGGAGTGTGCAGGTCGGCTATTTGCAAATCGAGATGAGTGATGAAGTATCCTTATGGCATCGCCGGTTTGGGCATCTTCTCTACGAAGGCCTGGTTGAGATGATGAACAAGAAATGGTGGATGGGTTGCCGAGTTTGAACTGTGAAAAGAGATTTTGTGAAGAATATTGCTAAGCAAGCATGCTAGGAGTCCATTTCAAAAGACGGCCAAATACAGATCTCAACAACCACTAGAACTAATTCATACCGACTTGTGTGGACCCATCTCTCCTGGGTCTTTTAGTGGAAAAAGGTATTTTATCTCGTTTATAGACGATTTTAGTCGTAAAACTTGGGTGTATTTGCTGGAAGAAAAATCCAAAGTGCTTGAAGTATTCAAGAGTTTTAAGATGATGATAGAAAATGCAACTGGAAGGTGAATCAAGTCAATCCGTTCTGATCGAGGTGGAGAGTACACATCAATTGCATTTAAAAGGTATTGCGAGGAGCATGGGATAAGAAGGTTCTTAACTGCACCGTACTCACCACAACAAAATGGAGTAGCTGAGAGGAAAAATCGTACCATTCTTGACATGGTAAGATCAATGTTAAAAACCAAGAAAATGCCTAAGGAGTTTTGGGGGGAGGTCGTCTGTGTGCTGTATATGTGCAGAATCGTTGTCCGCATTTCAGTCTGAATGGAAAAACCCCACAGGAAGCATGGACGAGTCAGAAGCCATCAGTAGGCCATTTCAGAGTCTTCGGAAGTGTTGCTTATCCACACGTCCCTGATCAGCAAAGAACCAAGTTAGAAGACAAGAGCAGGAAATTTATTTTCATTGGATATGACAAAAAGACAAAAGGATACAAGTTGTTGAATCCTGACACCAAGAAAGTAATAATAAGCCGAGATATGAAAATTAATGAAGAAGATGAATGGAACTGGAGCACTTCATCCGAGGTCATCTTAGATCCCGGACAAATGCTTACTCAACAATAAAAGAAGGAAGGCGGATCACCAAGTTGGATCCCGGCAAGAAGTGAGACATCTGATGAAGACGAGATGAGACAACCCCGAATGAGGAGTTTGCAGGACCTGTATGATTTAACTAATAAAGCTCACCTTATTTATTTGTTGACAGATTCTGAAGAAATAACATTCGAAGAGGTAATCCGAGACGAAAAATGGTAAACCGCCATGAATGAAGAAATCAAGGCCATTGAACGGAATGATACGTGGGAGTTGACCGACCTGCCAAAAAGAAGTCAGCCCATTGGAGTTAAATGGGTTTATAAGAAAAAGATGAATACTGAGGGAGAGGTAGAACGATATAAAGCTCGACTGGTAGCTAAGGGGTATAAACAAAAGGCAGGAATAGACTATGACGAAGTGTTCGTACTCGTTGCAAGAATGGAGACAATCAGACTATTGATCTCGCAAGCAGCGCAGTTTGGATGGCTGATTTACCAAATGGATGTCAAGTCGGCATTTCTAAATGGTGTACTTGAAGATGAAGTGTATCTCGAACAACCCCCGGGATACTTGAAAGCCGGAGAAGAAAAGAAAGTGTTAAGATTGAAGAAAGCTTTGTACGGACTAAAACAAATGCCGAGGGCTTGGAATACTCGCATTGATGCATACTTCAAGGGGAATGGTTTTAAACAGTGTCCTTATGAGCATGCCCTCTATGTTAAGAAAAAGGGAGATGATTTGTTGCTTGTAGCTTTATATGTTGAAAATAGTGAATAAATGGCACAAGAGTTCAAGAAAAGAATGTCAAAAGAATTCGAAATGACTGATCTTGGCCTGATGAGATACTTTCTTGGTTTGGAAGTCAGACAGGACAAAGCTGGAATATTTATCTCTCAAGAGACTTATGCTAAGGGAATATTGAAAAAGTTTAAGATGTCGGATTGTAACCCGGTTTCAACTCCTATGGAACCCGGTTCAAAACTTTCAAAGTATGATGGAAGAGAACGTGTTGATCCAAGAAACTATAGAAGCTTGATGGGATGCTTGAGATATTTAACATGTACGAGGCCGGATCTGTGTTTAAGTGTTGGAATTATAAGTCGGTTTATGGAAGAGCCGAGTTACTCTCATTGGAAAGCGGCTAAAAGGATTCTAAGATATATTCAAGGAACAATCTCTCAAGGACTTCTATACTCGAAGTCGGAAAATTACAGGTTAAAAGGCTACTCGGACAGTGACTGGTGTGGAGAGGTGGACGATAGGAAGAGCACGGCTGGTTATGTATTCTTCATGGGAAACACAACTTTTGCCTGGATGTCAAAGAAGGAACCAATTGTGACTCTATCAACTTGTGAAGCCGAGTACATTGCGGCATCCTAGTGCGTTTGCCATGCAGTTTGGTTGAAGAGTCTGTTGGAAAAGCTCGGACAACTTCAAGACAGTCCAACTGAGATCCGAGTAGATAATAAGTCAGCAATCGAGTTAGCTAAGAACCCGGTCAATCACGAAAGGAGCAAGCATATCGACGTCAGATTCCACTTCATCTGAAATCAAGTAAAAGGAAAGAAGGTGGAGTTACTTCATATGGCAAGCCGAGATCAAGTCAGAGATGTTTTCACGAAGCCATTACCGACATTGCTGCTGAAAAATTGTAAGAAGATGTTGGGGATGAAAGACGGAAGAAATATTTAAAGTTTATGGGGGGATTTTGTTGGATTAAACTTTAATAATAATAAATTAGATATGTGAAGAGTCGTGTCCCTATGTGAAGAAGTTACTCATGTGAAGAGTCATGTCCCTAGGTGAAGAAGTTACTCATGTGAAGAGTCATGTCCTTAGGTGAAGAGTTACTCAAGTGAAGAGTCATGTCTTTAAGTTTCTTTAAGTTTCTTTAAGTTTACGTTAGTAGACAATTTATTAGATATGAATGTTTGTAAATTGCTCCCACTTGCTATTACTTATAAATAGCATCTCATGTAAAAGGCTAATGAGTGGTGTGGCAGACCATTATCTAAATACATCATAAGTATTCTACTAAAAAAATTGTTGTGTATTTGTGTGAGTGCACCAGTGTGTGTGGACCTGTGATATCAAGAAACAATACAATAATAAGAGATTTAGAAGATAATATGTGAAAAAATGGATCTGGAGAGGCGATTTAAATAGAATTTGGGGAGTTTAACATGTCCAATTTAAGCGTGTTTAAACACGCCTATTTGGAAGGGTAACACCTCCAAATTAAATGTATTTGACTACTCCAGATTTCGAATTGGTTTCAAAATAATCTCAAATTTCAAATTATTTATTTAAAATGTATTATTTTTTTTTCCCGATATACGGCTGCTAAACCACTCCTAGAAAATGTTTTTTTTTTCTTTTTTCCTTTTTAGATTGTTTCTCGTCAGCATTACTATTACCCTTCAACAACTTAAGCTTTTCCCCAAATCCAAACTCGGGTGTGGTGGCCATACGCGGCGCGGCCTTGGGCTTGCTAATGGACAGTCAAAAGGCCTCCCCTTGAAAGGAAATTGACAAGCTCCGAGTGTAAGTCACGAGAAGCTTCAATGCCTCAATAAGCGGTGTTGTGGGGAGCAGCCAGCGACAATCCACCAATTGGGAACGCTTGGGGACCGAAGGGGTGGAGAAATTGGCGGAATGTGAGAGAAGAGTGCAGAAAGAGAAAGAGAAAGGAAAGTAGGTGTTAAAAAAGAAAAGTTTTAAATATATGATTTTCATTCTTATAAATTAAAAATATCTTTTTTTTCCCTATAAAATATTTATATGTTTTTATTGCTTTTAAAATTAATATATACTATTGTTTGACTTGAAATTAAACTTGATTAATCCAAATTTAACTTCAAATTTAATTATAATATATTTTAATTTTAGAAGAACGGCATACAAATTTATTTTATAAACAAAAATTAAACTTTTTTAAGTTTATAAAAACAAAAATATATTTCAACCTATAAATATTTACCTAGATTGTTTAAAAAATTAAACTATACTTTTAAATTTGCAATAACATGCATCGACTATTATTTCACTAAACAAATACTCCATTATGCGCCGGAAAGCTAACAAAATAGGAAATCCAGGCACTTTTCTTACAGCTGGAGGTCATATTTCCCTATAAACAAGCAACAAACAAATTGAAGTGCACAAACATGTTGATAAAACACATAGACAATACTTATTAGAACAAATACCCTGTCTTTTGAATTAAAGGCAGAATTGAATGAAAAAAGCAAGGGATAAAGTGATTACACCATTGACCCGTGATTCCATCCAAGCAAAACAACCAAGCTACATACAAACATTAATCTGTTAACGGTGCATAGTGGAGCTAGGCACTATCTGGGGCATGTCGGATCTTAAGATTTGAATTGAGTGCTGGTCTTTTGTTTTTATCTTGTGGACTGTGGAGTTTGTGGATGACATATAGCATTATTTTCTCGTTGGGTTTATAACTGATCGCAGATTCTGCTAGTGCCAGAGCGTGTTTATAAAAGCATGTATAATAATCAATACACGAAAAGGAAGCAATTTTGCTGAAGAGGATAGATATATTGGACTACACACAACATCAACATTCTGCAAGTTTCATGGGCAGTGAGTTTGACAAAAATGGAGAAGCCCTGAAAAGCAGTGCAACATTCAATTGTCAAAACCCATAAATTCTATTTTTTAAAACATGTTATTGTTACAAAATATTCGTTAATTTCTGTAAAAACATGACTGATTACTTTTAGAAATCTCTTTTCTTAACTATTTTTTTTTTCATTTATAAAATTCAAATTTCAAAATTTTGATTAAGAGATCCAAACTTAATTTTATTCATCCCAACAACTATTAGGTTATCAAAATCCATAAACTGGTCCACTACTAAAATTTCAAGGCAAACAAAGCTACACATACACCAAATACTATACCAATCTAGGCAACTTAGAAAACAGTTTAATTGTGTTTTAACAAATTAAGCAAACCACCATGATACTATTCAACAACAAGTTGGCTAATATGTCTAATTTTACGGTCATGATGATCAAGATGTATACATTTCCTTCGATAGAGAGAGGTACGTTTAACAAACACAAACCCTACGTATAGTAAAATACTAGTAAATTAAGGAGAAGGGTAATGTGAATGCATTGGAAAGAGTGAAATGAAAGGAAGCTAGGGTCGGTTGTTGCTCTGCATGGTTTATTCATGGGAGTGGGGCCTCTAATAATAGTGAATTCAAGTTCCAATTTCTGCAATGCTCTGTAAGGCTGGCCTCCATTGCCCACCACTACCAATGAAATGCCTTCCAACACCTTTGTCATTGTTGTTGCTGCTGCTGCTGCCATTGTTCCCCATTCGTTGATTCTCCTGTTCGACCTGACAATGAACAGAAAAAAGAGATAACCATGGCACTGCATTGGATAGGCACACACGCCAAGAGGTAAAGGGAAAATGACATATCGTATTGATTCATAGTACAGATTCACAGAAGTCATAGATTGTTGGCTCCAATAGTGATTAATTAATCCAAGCCTGTGGAACATTAATACTACTTTAGTAATGTTGTCTTTATCTTGCAGTAAGTATAGCATTATTTTATTGCTGGCTCCAATAGTGATTAATTAATCCATGCCTGTGATTTGCATTTTTTTTCCTTAATGTGACAATCAATTAGCAAACATCATATCTTAATATTTGAAGTTAGATATGAAAGAAGTGCTCTTCTAAATGGACTCCAACTTGGCCACTTTAGGCACGCCTAATGCAAATTGTTAAGGTAAAGAGAGGGTGGCTCTTCCAAGATAATTCCAACTTGACCACTTCACTTAACGCAAATGGTAAAGTTAAGTGCTATTTGAATACAGATTTAAGTTCCCTCTCTCTTTTTATTCACTCTTCTCTTTTTGTTAAAAAAAAAAAATCAATTGAAAGTTGAAAAGATCATATCTTTAGTTAAAAGCATCCATGCTATCCTATGATTAGCTCACCAGCGGTCCTAACATGCCTTTTGTAATCTGTTAGTGCTTTCATGAAGTGGAAACGTGAAGAAACTAAGAAAGTGATAAAAGTAACAGAACAAGGCATGTATCATTATCTGGATAGTGGAGCATGCATTGTTTTGACGTACTTTTCCAATTTACCATTGCATGGTCGACTAAGGAGTAAGTACTGTTTTGTTTCACACTCAAAATCAATTTCTTTTTCCTATACACATGTTCTAATGTACAATTTGTGGTTAAAATTAATTTAGACATATTTTAATTATGTTCAACGGTTCAAAATTAATTAAAACTAATTCTTTTTTATTTTATGCCAAACTTCACACTAGCATACATATAATATTTTACAGATGAAATCAATTTGGATATATATATATCAATTAAATTAAATGGTTTAAAATTAGTTTTTATCTTCCACTTAATTTTAAGACAAACGTGTCCTGCCTGAATTATTATGATAACTAAGTTACACATTAGTATGCTTCTTATGTAAAAATCTATACTTTCATATGGGTCACTTACGTTTAAAAAGGTTTTACCATTTTTTATGACCTAGAAATACGACCAAATTAGGTAATAGTAGAATAAAATTGGTCATTGCAACAAAAAGGTTTTAGTAACACGCAACAACAAATTAGTAATTGAGTTTAATTAGAACTTCCGTAACATAAAATCTGTAGAAGCCTTGGATCGATTGTGGATGACTATGGGTGCCAAATATCGTATAACACAAACTTGTAACTAAAATAAACTATCATTACATGCACTCACCAGTGTCTCTGTCCCAACAAAAAGTGAGAAAAATTTATAGCCAAACTCTTCTTAAAAAAGAAAAATCACCCTTGAGATCCGTACGTAATTAATTAAATAATGGTAAAATTCTACCGTAGTACAGAATATAAGATCTTCTATTAATTTAGACATGCAAACACAGGGTAAAAAGGATTGTACATATACCTTTATTCATGTCTAACACAGAGAAAAGAAGAAAAACAAAAATGCCACAAATTTATATTCCAATTAGACTCTGCCTTAAAGCGAAGGATGTGAAAAAGAAAAAGTAATGCTATCCTTCGGCCACAATATCACAATTAAAACGCAACATGGTATATTCATATTCAATATTCATCCTCAAACACAGACATATTAGTTTAATAATTTTTCAAACCAATTTAATTTATTGCACGATAGGAGGCTTAAAAAATTCAAACAGAGAGGTAGCCAGCATTAACATAAAACTTAATTACCTTAATGGAACCGAATTCGGATTTGGAATTTGGGCAAGGATTTGTAGCTCTAGAGTCCTTGTGCTTCATCTGAATCCCATTACTACCCGTCTCCTTGAGCAATTTCCCAAGTTTACCACATTTCTTGGAAGCAAACTCCTTCAACACATCTATGGCCCACCAAAATATCCATAATCAATTTTCTAATTATTTTATTTAATTTTCTTTTTGATTCCTATAATTACAATAACTTTCTAATTCCTTACAGCTTAAAACATCTTATTTTGGTCTTATAGTTATATTTTTGCAATCCGCTTGCTTCTTGTAGTCTAAAATCAACTAAAGTCATTGTAATTATAAAAATCAAATTGCAACTATAGAGTTTTTTTTTTTTTTCTTTCAAAATCACAGTGATCTCATTGAAAACTATTCCAGCCGGCCGAATTAGAACACTATGTACAGCAAATATTATAGAGATTAAAGTAAAATATTTTAAACTATATGCACTATTTATTTTTTACAAATATTAATAAATATTCTAATTAGAATATTAGTTAAGAATAAAAAAAATATTAGAATACACGCTGTTCATATTTTTTTTTTTTTACATTCTTCTATATTTTTTCCAATGAATATTTTTTGTTTCTAGTTTCTTAACCAATACAACCAATACATTAGAAGCACTGGTTAGTCAGAATATTTATTATTTTTTCTAAAAAATATAGAAAAAAGAAGAGTAATTAATTAAACCTTTTATTAAAAATGATATGAGAAGAATAAGATACGATACCTTCGAAGCTGATCAAGCGATAAACCTGGCCAATATGCAAAGTATCGTCGGGTCGGAGAAGCTTAAGCTGCTTCATCGGAGTGCCATTCTCGGCCTTAAGCGTGGGCGAGGACACGACAAGCGAAACATAGTGCCCAGGATTCGAGTTCATAACCTCGTGTGCGCTAAGCGACCAATAAACCCTCTCGATCTTGTTCCCAGGATGCTGAATCACAACCGTAGCCGCTTCCGCAGCTTGGCAATTCCCCATCTAAGATTCTGAATTATCACCAAACAGACCCTAACCTAAGCAACAATTGCAACGATAGTGTATGGTTGGTTGGTGTGGTGGGTTTAAATACGATGAATGAATATAAATTTGGTGGGAAAAACGTTGGTTTATGATGTGCTGAAGGGGGTGACGTTTGAAGGACAAGTACAACACGGTAGCTGTCTTATTACTCTGTCAGGGTTGCCGTAAAAATGAATACCTGACGCACGCCAAGCAAGAATCAAGGGGTGTTTGATGGATATGACCAACGCGAACCAGAATCCAAGAAATGATGCCCCAGAATCTTTATTTTGTTGAGTTAGAAATGGTGGTTGTGTTGTGATGGTGGTAACAGTGAAGGTGACATGTTTAATTAGAAGAATGCAGTGTGTGGGCAAGGTTGTGAACAGGGGAAGGCTTGGTTTGAATTGATGAAAAGAAAAAAAAAAAAAAGGGTTGAGAGTGAGGAAGTGGGAGATGGGACAGTTGGATATAAATAGGGAGAGTGTTGGATCTACAAAACAAAACACATCTGGGGGCTGGGGGCTGGGGTCTGGGCGCTGGGAGTTGAATTCAACGTAACTTTCCCGTGCCTGTTCTCTTTTATAATTGGCATTCTGACTCACCATAAATTTAACGGCTTATGTTTTAATTTTCTTTTACTGCATGCTTATATTACATGCAAATGTTAATCATAATCTGTACTTAGAGCATTGACTAAAAAATAAAAATAAAAATTAGTAGAATGTATAAAATTTTATTATTTATGATTTTTTTTATGTTTTTTTATATAATTTTTATAATTAATATTTATTTTTTAAATTTTTTAATTAATATCCTAAGAGTACTAATTAATACGACTCTTGTTTATCATTTGTAATTTAAAATTAAATACAACGGAAAATCAAATCGAATACATTTTTTTTTCTCTTGACAATAACAAATTATATTGAAAGCACAAGAAGTACTGCAGAAAAAACAGAGTCACACAATCATTTTTATCATTTTATGACTAGCATAAAACTTGAACACTCTTGCTGAACAATAGACACTTGATTTGGTTGTTGATGGACAAGCTAAAACTATTAATGGAGACATTTGATATATACACGTATTGGATTAATCAATATAAGAATTTTCTATTTAACGAATTATCTTAAATTTAAATATTGAATATGTAATTACTTTAAATATTAAGATACTTTGTTTATAATAATTTTTCCAATTCAAACGTAATGATCTCTAATAAAGAATTTCTATGACCTCTAATAACTTCATTGCAAAGTTAAATTTGCTTTACCCACATATATTTTAAGGGCTTTACCCACATATATTTTAAGGGGACCATTGGCCGACCTACATTATAAATACAGTGTGCAAGTGCATCATCATTCTAAAAGGAACACAATTAATTTTTGTTGACAGAAAATTATAAGTAAAATTTATATATTTTTTATTTTTATTTTTATATATTTGAATCCACTAATTTCAATTTTTATAATTTTATACTTTTTTGTCACAACTTTTCGTATCAAATAGTAAACTGTGAAGATTGCGCTTAAATTTTATCATTTTATTACATAGTGGTATTCTTTTTTTTTTTTTTTTTAATGGAACCTAGTAGTATGTTTCAATTGAATTTGTATATTACTTTAGCATTGAGGATTGCATAAAAAACTTCTCTTAACTAAGCCTGCTCCTTGGGGACAAGTATAGTAGTGCGTGGAATTATAACATTAATATTGTTATATTTTTATACTAATTAGTATCTTTCTTTTCTTTTATATTATAATTAATATCTTTAAATTTTATTAATAATATTTATTTGCATTTATATTTATACATGTATTTTAATAACCATTAATGCATCATTATCACAATGAAAATTATTAACTAAGATGAGAAAAGAGGATAATAATGCATTCAAAGAAATTAAAATGATGTTGAACTTGTTTTATGTAAATTTTATTTATTATGAAGAATGATCCAAGTCTTTAATTTTATCTGCCAAAACAAAAGTAAAGTCCCTTGTATATTCATGATTCATTATAGGTGGGTTGAGTGTGTTGACTCACTGTGATAGATTGGTACGCAATGTAATGTTCCCAAAACGGGACGGTTCCGGAGTTTGGTGATAATCCACGGGCCGGGGAGCAGGATGAGTTATAGGAAAATGCTGACATGTGTTTATCATTGATTTAGGTGTGGGGGGACGGACGCTATGGTACGAAAGGTAAACCCAAGCATAACTTACGTTTGGGTTTACCTTTCGTACCTTAACCTCTGGTGTGTGGAGGGATGTTTTCTATGTTTTCGAAATTCTCCGCCTAGATAAATTATTATCCTATTACACATTTACACTTGTTTAGATTTTAGATGTAGAATAAAGTAAGGGAGAAAAAATAAATAGAAAATTATAAAAAAATGAATTATATAATTTTTTATATTAAGTTAATTTAACCTTAAACATTTCAAATTAATATACTAATTTTTTGTTAACAAAATAATTTATTATTTTTAAGAACCAATAGTTTTTCTTTTTATTTCCTTTTTGAATATTAAAAAAAATCTATTTTCATCATATTTCATTCCCATAAGTCCAAGCAAAGGATATTTTCTTATTATCTCTCTTATAAATTACTCACTCCGGTTATTTTTATAAAAAAAATAGGGTTAATATTATATACCCATTTTATTATGAAAGTGTGAGACGATCAAAAATTGGTTCTTAAAAGATAAAATAAATTCAAATTTAGTAACTGAATATATAAAAAGTATAGTATATTAGTCATATAGAAAATTTAGTGACAAATTGATCTTAAATTTTTCAA
>PYAF01005572.1:414870-459180 GCA_007407185.1 Glycine tomentella
GTTTTAAAAAAATATAATTTATTATAAAATTTATCTTTAAATATTATAACTTAATAATAATATGGTCTCACAAATTTAACATGAAACTAATTTGTCACACTTTTTGCACATTCTAAAGATAAATTTAAATTTTCTATCTTTTAGAGATTAATTTGTCACTATTTCACTTTCAAAAACAAAATAAATATTTATCCTTAAAAATAAATAATAATGTAAAATACATATATGTATTGTTATCACCATCACAGAGTCATTCCTCTCTTAAATGTTAATAAGATGATTTAAATAAATATGTATAATTTATTCAATTGTCATAAAATATTTCCACAAACTCAAAGATATAAAATGCATCACACACCAAAAAAACCAACATATCTATTGTTCCGAATCTATGAGATTATGTACTGTACTTTCTTTATGTACATAGTGCTGCATACAATTTAAAATTATGTCGTTTAGGTAATCACACGTGCTAATACATTGGTACACATTTTTTTAATTCTTGAATTATCCATATAGCAAGAGTTGACCATGAATCTAATGGTGTTGATAATGGAATCCTAACTCCTCTGCCAGGTCAAATTTCGACTCTCTTGACTCATGAGTAGTCACAACCGAACAGTCCTTTGGAAGAATTGCTTGTTTTAAAACAACCCCCCTATCCCCTCCACACAAAAAATTAGGCGAAGGTGATATAATAACAACCTCTGCCGACCCAAAGTTATAATTTTAATTTTGGGGAATTAAAGCATGAAGAAGATTAAAATATGATAATTAACTAAGAACAAACTAGGGGTTGAATTGAAGCTGTCGTCTTATAGAACTCCCAATTTTTTCAAATGCCTATATTTATAATCATGCCAATTTTCTGGAATTATTATGGTGATTGAACATTACTTTGTGAGTGAGCAAGCGACTGAACGTGAAGGAAGCGATGGTACATTATTAATTGAATTATTATTATTTTTGTCTTCATCATTTGGGTCTAAAATGCTGATGCTTAACTTTGTCTTGCTAATTAAGAAAGTTGATAAAATTCAATTTGAGGCATAGCCAGCAGGCAAAAGCCCACGATACCATGAAAGGAAATAGTTAGATACCCTTTTTAGCCACATCAGTAGATCTTAACTAATTTCTTACGTCAAATTAGCCATCAGTTCAATTTGCACGACAGTTTATCAAACTTTGTTGTGGTCCTTGCTTAATTAATAATTATAATTCCCAGTTCCCTACCAGTTCATTTGTCATCATTTTCTTGATTTCTTTTCTCTTTTGCTGGGTATGCATTAAGATGCTCATGATTAATGATTTGAGATGCTTTCTTTGGGCCAGTGATTAGATTTATTACAAGCGAGATACAGATGATTTTTTGGGGCTTTGACATTTCATTTGCCATCATTCCCTTGATTTTTTCATTCCAGCGTATGCATAACTATGCTTATGATTAATGAATTGGATGTTCATGGTGTTTTTGGGGAATAGACATTATCAGCTATTGGACTAGGAATTACATAAATATAAATATTAATTGGGCTTTCTGGTTTTTGGGCTAGCCCAAACAACCAACACATGATTTTAAGTTCCCTGACAACAAAACACATTTAAGGTCACAGACCAGACAAAAGAAAGGGGATTTGGTTGGGAATTTTTTTTTTGGTTTCCGAATAATCTTAGAATGTAAATCTTGATTTTTTTATGTTTGGCATTGATTTTTAAAAATAATACTCATGAAAAATAATGTTTTCCGATCATGTTTTTAAGTTAAGTTTTTTAAAAAAACTTTGTTATGAGAAAGTATAAATTTAACTTTTCCCGATTTAAATTTTGTTTTTTACTTCATTAAAAATATCATGTCACTCTTGAATCTCATTAAACTTATATAGATATTATAAAATATTAATGACGAACCAAATTTTTTTTATTCATTCTCAAAAATTATGATTCTCAAACATAAAACCATTTCTCTCGTACCACACATCATTTATATTGGAAAGAACAGTAAGTAATGTGTAGGTACAGTAAAAATAGAGAAAATAAAACGAGGAGCACAAAAACAACGCAACTGAATGTACAAAACAAGGAAAAAGAGGGGAAAAAATCAAAGGAACAATGAAATAAAATAGGGAACTTCTTTTTTTTTTTTTCCTCACCTTTTCATTTTATTCAAAAATTAGTTCTTGAAAGTTATTTTTTACTATATTCTAGAAACTAAAAATAAAAATATGAAAGTGGAGTTAAATTAGTTTTAGTGGATCTTCATCACTTTTTTTTTTAAAGGCCAATATACTTCTTGGTAAAGTATCCAAGAGTATCCATAGGAATATCCACATAGTTTGCCTGAAAAGGGTTGTGTCTTCAAGTAGTCAGCGGGTTAATTTAGGTTTTCGATCAACCTGGGCTATGAATAAAGCATTTTTAATGAAAGCAAGTTGGAGGATGTGTACCACAAAACCAGCACTGTGGTCTGCAGTGTTTCGGTTTAAGTACAAATGTGGGAATAAGGTGATCCCGAAAATGGATAAAACGAAGTATGGCTCAATTTTTTGAAAGGGGGTGATTCAATGTTGGGATGACGTGAAAAAAAAGTATGGTCTGGAAAGTAAATAATGGGTTTTCTACTTTATTTTGGTAGGATTGTCGGGTTCCAAAGAGTGGTAAAGTTGTTGGATGTAGCTCTAATTCAACTAGACAAAATTGATAAAATGGCCACTGTGCATGATTCTGTTCTTCCACAAGGGAGTTGGAATATTGAGAAGCCTCGAGAAGCCATCCATCAAAATGTATGTGATAGTATAAAGACTATGGTGCCTCCTGTAATTACAACTCAAGATGATGTCCTGCTTGGAGACATACAAATGATGGTATATTTACAATGAGGGTTGCATAAAAGCCGATTACTGATTGGCAGGATGAGAATGATCCTTTATTTCGAGCTATATGAAAGTGGAGAGGGTCGAAAAGAATGAGGATTCAATGCAAGCTTGGAAAGTTGCTAGACAAGCTTTGCTTACTAATGAATCAAGACACAATTTGGGCTTAGCCTGGGTTGAGTTTGTGTCCTCATTGTCAGGAGGAAAATGAGTCTACTATTCATATTCTCCGTGATTGTATCTTTGCGCAACAAGTTTGGCATAAGCTAGCTTTTGACTAAGTTAGCAGGATCTCAGTTTTTTGGGAGTGATCTATGACCTTGGTGTTGCATTAGAATATCACTTTGCCTTTGTTTTTTGCAGAAAGGGTTTGAGATGTAGTGTTTGGTGTGACTTTATATTTTTTGTGGAGGAATATAATTGATGTAGTTTTCTATTTCTTTTCTTCATTTGTTAACAACTTGCTTTGTCGCATTAGAAGGATGATTATGAATATTAAAAACATGTAGGAAATGCAATCTTTCTTGCATGGATGGAGGGGTACAATTTTTTGTGATTCAACTATATCTTGGGTGCCTCGGAATTCTGGGGGGTACACGCTTAACTGAATGGAGTCGTTGCTTGTGGAAAAGTTCTTCGTGATCTTCTTGGTTTTGGGATCATCTGGTATGCTCATAATGTAATATTATATTTTCTATAATGCTTAATTAAGTGTTTTAATTAAATTGTAAGAGTAATTAATTTAAATTTATGTGTCATAACTTGTGGTGTTTATAGTTACGTTTATGCTTAAATCTTGTTTTAGGTGTGAATAATAAGTTTTAGAATGGTTGGGCCGAGATGAGTGGAGCTTGAGTGATAAGGATGAGGTGGGTGAGTTTAGGAAGTGAAGGGGTGAGATTAGAAGGAATAAGGAGAGTCATATACTCAACATAAAGGGTTCAAATATGAACCATAACACAAACACTCTCATTCCTTTCCAAGACAACCCACCATTAGAGAGTATAATACTTTGAAATTCTAGTACAAAGAACCTTGTTGAGCTTCTTTTTTGAATTTGACCTGATTTCAGAGAACTATTGTAAGAGTAAGGGAAAACTTACATCTTGAACCCAAAGTCTCCTCCTTTCCAATTGATTGTAAACCTTTTTTCGTTTTGGCTAAAACTATTCTCGTTGCGGCAAAAATCACATATTTTCACTATAACTAGACTTGTTCTTATTGCAACAAACATATGCAGTTGTGAGACCTTGTAGGTGATCTAGATTATCTAATTTGGAAATGTAATATGCATGAAAGTTATAGCCCTAGATGTGAGCTAACTAAAGATTTTGGCCCCACTTAAAAATATTGTGTATAACTCTAGAAATGATGAAATTAGTGAACAAACATCAAGTTGTCGGTAATAAGTAAAGTTTCATATAGATTGTAATTTTAGATATATTATACTTCCAAACTAGGTCTTTTCATAAACATAAAAGTTGGACATAATCTTCTTATCTTTAAAATGAGACAACAATCAACTTAATTGAGTTAGTATATCTTTATTTATCATGTCTATAAGTTATGAAGGTCATAGGTGCATAACAAAAAATCAAGGAGATAGTAACACAATTTATAAGATGTTTTGATAACCTTAAACATGAAGTATAAAGTCGTTAGAAATGGTAGAGTGATGCATATTTATAATGTGTGGTTTAGTTTATGATTTTATTGTTGCTAATTTATCATGTTGTTGTTGAGAATATTATACTGATGATGAGATGATTATGTTAATTGATGAATGTCTTAAGTTGTGTTGGTTGATTTTTTAAGATGATATGAGATGATGTTGTTTTATGATCAAAGTTGACTTTATATTAAGATCTTGAGATTCATATTCATATGAGTTTTGGTCAGTTGTTTGCAAGAATTCAAGATATTGGAATGTCTTGCTATGCTTATTGAACTATAGGTGGGTTCATGAGCGTGATGAACGTATGAAGGTGAATCTATGATATTATAACTTCTTACGGTATTGAGATTGGTGAATGAATTTGTGATGACAGATGATATTGATTTGAACGATTTTAACATGCATGCATTGATCACTACAAAAAAGGTATTTCGATAGCACAAATCCATTGGTAACCCAAAAATTCATCGGTAATTTAGAATTTCTGACGTAAGAAATTTTAATTGATGAAATTTTGTTGTCCGTCAATAATTACCGATGAAAATATCCTTCGAAAAGAGACCGATGATAATTTTTGACAAATATATCCGTGGGAAAATAGCAATGTTGCATTAACCCTGCACGTTATGCTAAGCCCAAAGAATCATTTGTTTGTGCAATCTTGTATTTGGGCTAAGCGCAACTCGCTAAGCCCAAAAATATCTCTGTTTTGTAATATCTCTGTTTAGGCTAAGCGCACAGATGTAGGTTGATCGAGCCACTCATTCTCGCAAAGCGTGCATTGGTCGTTAAGCGAAATTTGCAGGAAAAATTCACCTTCAATTCTCGCTAAGTCGGACAGGTGTGCTAAGCTCAATGATATCTCTGGAATTCTAATTTTGTTATTTGGACTTAGCGCGCAAGTCTAAGCTTAGCGCGCACTTCGCATTGTTAATAAAAAGAAGAGAAAGAGACACGAAACATACATCTTTTCCAACATAACTCAGTTTCCTATGCTTATGTGTGAATTTACAAAGTTTCTACTTAGCATATAACAAAACTATACAATAAAATCCCACTACATCTATTGGTGAACAAATGAACCTAAATGAAGGACAAGCTGACACTATTCCTTAAAAACTAGTAATATGTAAAAACAACCTTTTTTTATCATTCCTACTTTTTATACACTACCATTGTAAGTTGTATAATTATTATTCTTCTCTTATTTATTTATGCATGTAATTATTAATTTTTTTATGTAGCATAACTTGAAATGATTCTTGAAGACTAATAAAATCATAAAAGCTTACACTCTCATTCATCTTGTCTTGTCTTAGAGTTTTCTTTCCTTAATATGCACAAAACATGCATTAACTTCTAAGGGTCACATACTAATTTTCTCTCACACTTGCATTCTTTTATTAACTTAATCATCTGACTATCTTTTGTAAGTACATTCCAACTTTGGAAACCAATCAGCCATGTTACTAATCTTCTGGTCAGCATTAGACCATACTTTTAAACATTTTGAAATCTTGTTTTGGGACGCATGTAAGTAATAGTATAAACTACATGCAAAGGACTTCATTTACACATTAGACACCTAAAACTAGCTTAAACCTTAAAAAAATCAGATTTGAACGTTTTGTGTTTAAGCTCATATTTTATTTTCTTTTAGTATTCCTTTGAGTTCACAACCATATACTTCATATACATTCATTAAAATCAAAATTAGTATTAAAGCCATTGAAACCTTGCGGCTTACCAATTATTTATTTTTAATTTTCTAAACCTTTATGCCTAGCATATCCTAATACATTTGAGTAATAATTTCTCTCTACATTATGTGTTTCTATGTGTAAACATTTTGAATTTCTAAAGCTCAATACATGAACATTACAGCCATATGTGATTAACAGGAAATTAAAAGCTTAGGGAGCCATGCATTTTACCTTTTTGGTTGGACATATCAGGAAATTTAAGTCTGTTAGTGATTTCTAATAAGGCACACCATTCGGTCCTTTCTAAAGTAGTAATAGTGTTGGCTATCTCCCTATGAATTCAGTGATAGATAATATAAAAGGTATCAATTTCTATACTCATGTTCTATTCAGTGGAATAAAGATAAAATAGAAATTAGCTTAAAAAGTCTATCATGCCTAAATCTAACTGGGATTCGCGATGGTGGAGGAACGAGATAGGAAAAAAGAAAGATACCGAAGAATAGTATGGTTGGTAACTAGAAGTTCTAGTATTTGACAAATTAGAGCAAAAAAGACATCAAAAACTTCAATCAAGTTAAAATTAAACTTGGCTAACCAAACTAGGCAATAGGCATGCTTTTCTCTTTTGAAACCAATTTCATTTAAGCCCACGTCAACCATTATTGAACTGACCCAACAATGTCTTCACCAATGAAAATTGTTGAAATAAACTAAAAACTATCAACAACTGCAAAATGATGTATAATTATTGAAAATTATTGAAAAAAGAATGTTGATAACCATGGTGGAAAATGATGTATAATATAAAAACTATCAACAACTACAAAATGAAGGACAAAGAGGACATTCAGGAAAACAAACATTGCATGGACAAAGGGTGTCTTTGGGTAAACAATTCGGTTAAGCACTCATTCAATAAGCTCTTATTACATGATAACTTATAAATTTGGACATGAAAATTATTGAAATAAACTAAAAAGAGTTTATTTTCACAAACTATACCAAGAAGTCATTAACAAGCCATAAGACCTTCTAGACTGGAGAAAGAGTGCTTGCATTAATAACAGAAGTGAACAATTGCTATGGCTTACCACTCACAATGATCATTTAAACAAGTAGTAATATTATTTTTACACACGGTTACTTACATGTAAATTATTAGTTTGCCTCATTTATCATTTGCTTAATGTTTTATGTTCATTAACATCTCAATTACCAAGAGAAATCATGGTGTAGATATTACATTACTGTTCAACAAATATATAGTGGGCAATATGAGCCAGCTTCAAAACCACAAACGCACAGAACATTCTATCATAACCCAAACTCAAAATATCATTTTCCCCAAAAGGATGAAGCCTCAAAAGCCCCTTAACAGCCATACCAATAACACAAGTAACAACATATATGGTGGGGTTAAGAAACCATTAAAAATAGAACAGAAAAAAAAGAAGCTTTCAATTATAATTCATAAAGCTACAAATTTCATTGAAAAAGGACAAATATTTATGTCACTAGAAACAGGTATTGAAAACCCCCTACAATCATCATTAATCTTGAACGAAAATTAATCTTGGCATATTCAGAGAATGGGCAAAAGGATTTGCATGAAAAATAAATATAAGATTAAAAATAATTACAAAAACAAAACCCCCAATAGAACCTACTCCTAAGATCATAGACTCGTTGTTCCACACGTATGTTCAGACAAGGAAGAAGACTCAGACACCAAATCCATTTCAGTTTTTCGAATTTTATGTAAAAGATTTTCATGAACAAGTAAATTTAAAAATAAAAAAAGCACGAACCAGTAATTGCATGAGCACGACAGCAATTGCGCGAAGGCGTGTGCGATGAAAGTGTGGGCTCAATGGCAGCTGCGCGACCTTGTGGGTGAGAAGACAGTACAAACATCAGTAAGTGAGAAAGGTAACAAAGGTGTGACGACGTGGTTGTGACGGAGGAGACCTGGGCGAGACAACGTCATGGGTGCAACGACAAAGTGGGCCCGACAAGGGATCGTGCGACGGTGGCGTTCGGTGGTGGACTGACTCAGACTATGAAGAACAACATGGTGAGTGAAACGTGAGTGACTAAGATGGTTAGGGTTGGTTCTTTTTATTTTGGGTAAATTTTAATTTCTGACAAATACATATTTCGTTAGAATTCCGTTGATAATTTCTGACAGAACTACATCCATGGGTAAAATCCGTTGGTAATTAATACTTTTTGACAAAAAATTTATTCGTTGGTAATGTTAATGTTTCAGACGGATTAGATTCAATTGGTAAATGCAGTCAGTAATTCATACATTTTCGACGGAATACATTATATGGGAAATATTTTGTTGGAAATAGCGATTTTTCTTGTAGTGGATGAATGACATTGCATGTGAGTATGCACATAAGTTGGGGGTGGTAAGAAGGCCCTTAAACTAGTGTTGGAGGTTATCGGTGGTGGCTAATATAACGCCTCATATGCATCCGGTTCATTAACATTTATTTATGGTTGTTAAGCGCAACAATTAAACTAATCAATTCGGAAGCGATAAACAAAATGACGTCATCAAACGTCATCACAAAACATTTTTACATTATGTATAGTAAAGACACGTTTCATACAACCAAAGGACCAAAATAAGCAATATAAATGTATCAAAATAATGTCGGTACAAAATACACTATCATATACCCTATCCTCTCACAATACATCAATATCTCTCAGATGTATACAACATATACAAAAAAAAAAAAACACACTAACTGTGCATCATCCCTTCCGGGGTACAAATACAGGCATAACCAAAAGAAAAGAGCCAACATGCTCTCAAAATATAAACCTAAGGTTTCTACAGAACCATATCAGAACTCAGGCCTCTTGCCCTGAGATCCATCATCTGCTCGCTAAGCATCACCTGTAAAACATAAGCCCACACACGGGGTGAGATACAAATCTCAGTAAACTCAGGGTTCTTGGAGGTCTTTCCTCCCCCTAGTTCACTTCCATGGCATATAGTATTAAAATTGGCATCACACACACAATCAACCATCACGGCGCTCATAAAACATATCACATGTATATTACAACACAGGTGTAACAATATATATACACACACATAATATTGTCTGAGAAAAATCATCCACTGAAGGGCACATTCTCTCAAGACTTTCCGCTTCATTGCTTGAGAAAGATAATCCACTTAAGGGCACATTCTCTCAAGACTCTGTGCACATTGCCTAAGGAAAATCATCCACTGAAGAGCACATTCCCTCAGGACTTCATGCCAATGCCTGAGAAAGATCATCCAATTAAGAGCACATTCTCTCATGACTTACTTGGACATCTATGACACTTCCGAGGGAAGATCATCCACTTAAGGGCACATTTCCAACGGGAGTCCATTGTAATCTATTCCACTGGCCAGATAACTACATCAATCACATAACATATCATCACAGTGTACATCATATACATGTTCTCAATAAAAGTAGTAATACACAATTTCAATACACATGCATCATGACATACAATAATCATCACTCTCTTGCAGTATGGTAGAACACAGTCAATGGGAAACACTCCCAAGAACAAAGAGCTTACCTGGCAAAGCTGGGCTCTGCTGTTCAATCCGTGAACTGTGGCCTCCGCCACTGACACCCTCGGTGTCACGCCCTATACAAAGGCACACAAAAATAAATCAACAATCATTCTATCCTTACAAGCATTTAATTATACGGAAAACAGAATTTTCTGCATAAAAATTATGCAGATTTTGTACCCACTTTGAAAATTCATAAATCCCTGTAGGAAGCTCCTAAAATCAAGGAAATTTAGAGACATCTAGATCTATCTCTCATATTTCAAACGCAACTGGTTTCATCAAATTCCATAAACCACAGCCTCTGTAGCAATCAAAATACCAGAACTGTCATGCACTAAAACAGTGCTGACAGCAACATACCAGCCCAAACAGCCATTTTTAAACGACAGCCAACACCAGATTACTCATCCAAAAGACCTGCATTTTTACAGGTATAAATTAAACATACCAATCTTTCTATTGCCACTGAAATCACTCAATTTGGATCATCCTAGACTGATTTATGATTTCTACAAGATTGACCTCTGTAGCAGAAAAATCTGCTAAAAATAGAGTATAACAGCCTGTTATAACTCTGCACCATAAATTCTAAGGACCTCCAAAAATAGCACGAAAATTCCAGAATATACCTAACTCTCTTAGCTTTCAAATGGCACTGGTTTTAGATCATTTGGACACCGATAGCTCATGCTATACACAAAATACCAGAGCTGACCAGATTGGTGTTTTTGGCTGTCATGAACATGCATGGAACACCATTTCAACTTAAAATCAACTTCCACACACTCCAAATTAGACTTCAAAACTGTCTCACCCTCCCAATCCTCAACATTTATCAATCTCACTCCAACCCTAACCCTAACCTCAAGAATCAAGGAGAAATAAGAGGAGATTACAAACCTTAGAGTTCAAATGACCAAATTGGAGGGTGGACCAGCACTCTATGACTTCCAATCGCAGTCCAGCGGCTCCGAACGATGGTGGGCAGATTTAAGATCCACTCTTTTTCTCAAATCACTCACCACCAAAGCTCCCTAACAACAAAGAACAAAGAAAAGAGCTTTCTTCCTTGCTTGCTTCGTGATTTCAGCCACTAATCAAGTGAAAGTGGCGAGAAAAGAGCTTGGGAGTGGAGGAGAAAACCAGAGAAGAAGAAAGGAGAAGAAGAAAATGGAAGAAACTTGGTCTGCTTGTTTTTAACATGAAACAGAGGGTGCACCCAGCAATTACTTATTACACCCTTACCTCTTATAAAGACCAAAATGTCCTTCCTTTGTTAATCCGTTTAATTAAGCAAATATCACCCAAATTACCTTAATTAAATTTAGAGATATTACAGCTAACGTCGAATGAGCTTATAGAATGAATGAGTGAAAAAATTCATAGATAAGTTAAGCTCTTTGCATTCCTTACCAAGGTAAGCCACTATCCACGTTCATTTATTTTCAATAAAACAACACTTACTTCACATGAATAATTTGAGTCTCTCTGAATGGTCAGATCATAGTATGCAACTATGTTAAGGGATGCAATTAGATTAGTCACTCAAGGTGAAATCTTTAAGAGTAAAGAGTAAGCATGACATAACATTATAGTTAGACATGTACATTGATAATTATGACTTAAGAATGATGTATTAATTGATGAGCCATGGAGATACTTTGATGTCTAATGATTGATGAACTAATTGTTGACGATGATGTATGATTATTGAACTTTTATATAATGGTTAATGAAATAATGATTATTATGAGATGCCATATTATGAGAATTGTAAGACTTATGTTTTATGTATGATTTCTACATATTATATTATATATGTGATGATAGTAGATCATGCTTTAATTGTTAGTTTTTATCTCGTTTCAATATACTTGTTTTTGATAAGTTTACTCTTGCATTGTTGTACGCATGGTTTGTGCCTATGATGATCATCTATCTGATGTATGTGGGGAGCATATGGCTAGGAGGTAGCTCGTCCTGTGTCTTTGGAGACTTCATGGATACGCGTACCAAGATATGAAGATGTGTTTCTATATGTTGTTTCCTTCTTAGCTAGCATCTTGTATAGTGTTGATCAACTTAGCGTCTAGGAAGTTAACTTTTATAGTTATGTATGTTTACATGCATGTATTGAGGACTTTTGAGTAGCTCTAATGTTGTATAAGTTGATGTTATGAGTGTCATATGACACAGTCATTCAATTGTATATGTATATTACGATTATGTCTTATCTTAATATTGGGCGTTTTAACTTTAACCTTTGAAATATGAAAAGTTTGAGGCTTTTCATAATTAAATTAATAAAAAAGTTTTAAATGAATTAAAAATAAAGTTTTTCCCTTAGGTTAATTCTTAGCTTCGTATAATGACAGCGGATCGTTACACATAATCTAGGAGTGTATACCATATCTAATGCTAAATTGTGGATATTCTGTTGGGTGTTAAAATTGCATCGAGTCGAGGTTTCAAAAAATTGCATGTGGAGTCAGATTCGAGATATACGGTTTCCATGGTTGAGGGTTGTTGTGTTCCTTCTCACAGTTGTTATCAGTTAGTGGACCTGATAAAGGGGTGATTAATTGTTGCCGGTGACATGTATTCTAGGAAGCATATTTTGCGCGAAGCAAATTTTGTGGCTAACGCGCTTGCCAAACATGGGTTATCTTTAGATGGAGATTGTAGTATTTTCAATTTTAGTCCTAATTTTATTCATTTTTCTTGCTGATGTAGCTTCTATTTCTTTCCCTGATGGAGTAATATCTTTCTCTTGGGGCTTTAGCCGCTTTCTCACCCCAAAAAAATATTGATATTAAATATGTATCGGATATGAATACATTAAGAATATTGGTGTTTCAAAAGTGACAACTCAGAGAAAATAGTTTATATATGCATGATTAGACACTCTTAAGTTATTTAGTCACAATTTGTTTTTACCATAAATTTATTGACTTTTCTTTTGATTATCTTAAAAGTTATATTAATCATAATTTTTTATTATTTTTTTAGTACAATTTGTTTTTTGGTACAAGATAATTTATTATTGTTTGATTGTGTAAAATTTTTTACATTAAGAATATATAAAAATAAATAGTGTTTTGCTTTGATAATTTTCACTGATTTTTAACATTAACTTCTATTATGTAGATTAACAAAATAAAATTATTATTTTATTATAAAATAATATAAAGGAATGTGACAGAGACGTTGCATGAATATTGAATAGAAAATAATATCTCCAATAGGTCAAGATATTACGTGGAAATTCAACAAGTTTATATATCTTTGATCATACTCAAACTCCATTAATATAAAGGAATAAGCTGGCCACTATAACCACGCATAAAATAATCCCCTTATTACTTTTGTTCTTTAAATTAAAAAAAAAAAAAAATCCTCTGACAGAGGCATCAATGCTCTTAGGATCGGTCCTACTAAATTTGGCTGCTCTCGATGACGAAGCTTCTTGTGAAGTTCTACAAGGCCCCTTAAGATTTTGCTTTATCAAACCTTTTAAATAGCCTTTGTGTGTAACGCATGTACGCATGATGTCACGTTTTCACATATAATATATGACAAATTATATAGTATAAGGTGCAAACAAAATTGGCTTGATTATTTTCCCACAATGGTATATATGATAGACGGTGTATTCATTCATTTCTTGTATTCTTCACTATATCATTCTTAATATCACCATGTCTTTCGACTCCTCAAACCACCCAATTACTCCTGACTTGTATTGCAGTGAAGTAACTAGCGAAGTGATTCACTTGGATTCCGATGATGTGGCTCTGAAGTTCAATGTTCTATGGGGAGACTCTGATCATGATGATAGTGATGATGAAAGCATTCTATTGAACTTGTTAGAATCCGAACACAACCAAGTGCAAGAACAAACAAAGTTCCTAGGACAACAACTTCGCAAAAAAACATGGCTAATTAATGCTCGAGAAGAGGCCATAAATTGGATCCTAAAGGTGCATATGCATACATTGCATGCTTCTTATGTACAATGCATTCAAAGTTCAAACATGGCTATACATTGTACTAGTTTTTGATAGTGATAGTTTTTTCTCATTCTGCAGCTGCATGCATACTACAGTTTTAAACCCGAGACTGCGTATCTTTCTGTAGATTACTTCAATCGTTTCCTCTTGTCACACACCTTGACGGTATTATTTGAATTGAAATTGGTTTATTGATGAAACATAAAATGCAATTTTTGGTTTTAACAAAGTGGCATGCTTGTGCAGCAAGATAAAGCATGGACTCTGCAGCTGCTATCAGTGACTTGTCTTTCACTAGCAGCAAAAATGGAAGAAAGCAAAGTGCCACTTCTTTTGGACCTGCAAGTGATCGAGTCAAGTTTCCTGTTTAAGCCCAAAACAGTTCAGAGGATGGAGCTTTTGGTTATGGCCAGTCTCAAGTGGCGATTGCGCACTATAACCCCTTTTGATTTTGTGCATCTTTTCATTTACAAGCTTTCGTGCTCTGCTTCCACATGGGGAGATTTAAGTTACATTGTTTCTCGTGTCTCGGATGTTATCATCAGAACATGTCTAGGTATCAATACCGGTTTCTATTCTCTTGCAGTATCTTTTTGGTGTTGTTCTTTAATCAGAATTGAAGTTTTACTTAAGGTTCGTATTAAAAAACAATATAAGTTGTCAAAGTAAAACTGTAATTCTAATCGAAAAATAACACTACAAGTACCTAAAGAACAGTATGTAAGTTTTGTATTTAACTCGATATTTGCTAAGTGCTAACGTGAATGAACATTTTACTAGTCATGGATTTCTTGGAGTTTTCACCATCCACAATAGCAGCAGCAGCACTGTTATGGGTAACCAATCAATGTGTAGATGACAAGAAATCAGATTGCTTCCACAAGAATATAAGCATTGTAAGTGTAAATAAGTGACCATAATGCGACATATAATTAATAATTAAGATTTAAGGGGTATTTTCTAATTTTTCACTTTTTCACATTTTTTATGTTTCTATTGTTAATCTTGAATGTAGGAGATGGTGAAGAAATGTTACAAACTAATGAAGCAGAAACTGATCATTCGCCGATCAGAACTTTATTGGCCAAAGACTTCACAATTATTGCCCCGAAGTCCCACCTTTGTGCTTGACAATGCTGCAGCTATGCAAGAAAGCTGTGATGCTCACAAGCTCTGACTTGAAGCCTTGCCACGTGTGTGTCACTAGCCAAGGATGCTAGAACATTGCTTTCTAATTTGTCCATTCCTGATTCATTATGATTTCTTTGATTTGGTGTGAGTGTGATTGTGTGCGCGTCTTCCATAAGGTTCATCATGGAACATTTGATTGGGTGTGCATTTTTCAACAAGGTTCATCATGGACATTTCTGACTGTAAACGAAAGTAGTAACTATATTGGAAAATTCTAAGACGTTATTGATTTTCCTCTTTGAAAAGAAATAACAAGTTTGTACCTTTTTTGTTGTGTGAACTGTGAAGCCAATTTTTCTCACAAGTAAATAAAATTCCTCCTTTTTGGAATAAGCTCGCTCCAAATTGGATAGTTAGTTAACTCTGATTAAACAATCATAGCAAAGTGTACTTTGTAAAAGAAATGGGATAATAAATTAATAATCATTTGATACTTCTTGGAATGGAAAGAAAGAAATAGAAAAAAGAGAAAACGAATAGATGTAGTAAATTATAAGATAGGAAAAGAAAGGAGACATAAACAAGATAAATCGGTGTAAAAATTATAGTGAAATAAATTGAATACTAAATGAGGTAACAACGATCAATAAATTGGTAGTCCCGGTGGTACCAAACTTGGTCCCTTAAGTTCTTTGTCCCATTAAAAATGATCAATCATATTTTTCAAGCAAAAATTACTCGTTTGTAACATCAGTTAATAATCTGCATCAATGTTATGGGTAAAGAAAAAAATGAGGTAATGACATAATCATCATCCAATTAAATAATAATTAATATATTAAAGGAGAATTGAACTATATATCTAACGTACTGTAAATACCTATAAGAAAAAAGGTACCACGTAATCAGAAACCTCTAAAACAGATTAAACATGACTTTAGTGAATTCAAAACATGTACAAAGTACAAATTACGATAGACATTATAGGTTACAAACTAAGTACTACTATATGCAATCAAAATGGGTACAGTATTCGTTGTAGAATCTCATTAAGCGTAACAACAATACGCAGTACTGCTAAACGTTGTCTAATCCATATTTCCACAAGCTAAAGACTAAATTCATAGATTTAGCCTTCACGTACGCATTCTACTGTAAGGTCTCTTCCACTATGTTTTGGTCAATTGATGCTATACACCAAGAATGCTTTTCTCACGATTGTCGACAGTTTCAGTTTCCAACTAATTTTTTTTAATATGATTAGTTGGAATGAAAGCATAAAAAAAGGTTTACACTGATCACCTCGGAGACAAAGGGCATGTGAAGAAGTTTGACCATCTATTTTCATTGGCCTTTGCCCATTAATCATGAACATTGAATTTATCAAATTTCCATCATTCGTTTGATCTGTTTCTAAGTAAAAAATCCACGCTCTGCAACACAAAAAAAGCTATTCTGAATTTGCTTCTATGTTAAACTCTAAGAGTTAATTGCATAAGCTTGAAAAAATGGATTTGACACACCCAAAAAACATAAGGTTGATCCAGTAATTGGAAAAGGGTGAAGAGAGAAGAGAGTGGGGGAGAGATCGCAATGGTGAGTTACAATCTCTCCAACTAACTTTTTTAACAAAACTAACAAACTAACCTTTGTCCATAAAAAAAAAAAAAAAAATGACATAGCCAATTGAGCAATATACATGAACAATGTAGAGTATAGACCAATGAGTTTCGATTCTGTCACAGATTTATTGGTTCTATTTAACTTCTGGCTCTTCAGAAAATAAACAAAGGAAAATTCCATATAAGTGTAGTGGCGTACTGAATATGTTGTTGCCTACCAACACGACAGGAAACAAGCATAGCCTAGTTTATTTAATGCATTTTCTTAACCAATGTGAAAGTTTGTACGGGCTATTGTGGAGTTAGCATCCACTGAGTTTGCTGTGAAGTACGAATTGTTGACAAAGGATTAAAACAAAATCAGGAGCCTTTATGTAAGAAAGCCGGGAACAACTGAACAAGAAAGATCAGAGGGTTGCAATTAGCCAATTAGTAAGGACAAAGTAAACGCTCCTACATACTTGAACTGGACTTTAATTATTAAAGTCTTTTAGGTATGTGTTTGTACAACTGTAATTCATAACGAGCATGGTCTAGTTAAGGGTATTGTTTATGATGAATGATTTAAAAGACGAAGTTTCTCATGCCTACAGCTCCTGTCTGATGATCATGATTCATGTGACAGATTAGTCAATGTAATACTGTAGTCAGTTATCTCAATAAAACTGCGGCAGCTTCCTACCTAATCAAAGCATATGTTAAAGTATAATTTTGTTTTAGAAAGTATATATTAAACTTATTTTAATTGACTCTTATTAAAACAAGTTTTTAATTTGGTCTCTATCGCATTGGTGTCTAGCTAATAGTTACAAAAGATAAGAACTAAATAAATGAATATTGAGTAACTTTTAAAACTACTCCAAATTGTACGGATAAAATATTTTAGTGCGTGATTGATCGTATTTTTATTTTTTTCAAATTTAAAAACAATTTTTAACATTTCGGGTATGTTTCACGTGCGAATGTAGAATATACTATATATCAATTTATATAACATTTTATGTAGGGGTGTTCACGGGTATGGGTCATCCGTGAACTCAAACTGATCCGAACCGATCCAACCAATTTAGGTTGGGTCATTTATATATTTGAATCAAAACCAAATCGAACCGATCAAAACCGTTCATGTACGAGTTGAGTCACGAGTTTAGATTTGCAGATCCGTTGACCCGATGATCCGATCCGTGAACTCGTAATAATAATTTAAAATTTATTATATATATTAAAAATTAAAAAAATAATTTGACAATAAAACAAGGTGTGGTATTGTAAATGTTTAAGATTACATTCAAAAATAGGATAGAATATTTTTTTAATATTGCATTAAAAAATAGGATAGAATATTTTTAAGATTGCATTGCATAATATGATAGAATATATTTATGATTGCATTCAAAAATTGGTTAAAATCATATATTTAAATTAGTATAAATAGAAACATATTTTGGTGTTCATGTATGCATTCCATTCCAAATAATATTAGAGTTTTAGAGAATTTATGTTTACATCATTGAGAGAATTGTTGTGAGATCATATAGAAGTGTTTGGCAAGTATGATTCTTCAACTCTTCATCAGGATTTAAAGGTACTTATTTGCTTAAGGAATAGAAGCGTTGGTAACTATTTTAATGTATTCTTCTTCTTGACTTTGGAAAAGGTCGCAGCTGGGAAACTAGGATACCAATTTTGTCTCTGTTCTTGATGAATTGAGACATGCGACTTCTGGCTGGGAAACTAGGATACCAGTCTGTCTCTATTCTTAGTGAATTGAGACTAGAGCTTTTTGCTAGAAAACAAGGATACCAACTGGGATAATTGTTGTGTAAGGATAGATTAGGAAACTAGGATACTAGGAACTCTTGTATACAAAATTATCATAGTGAAGTTGTCCATTGGATTGATTATCCAATTTGGACATTGTGATTTTTATCCAATTGGGATTTTTACGTTAAAATTAATTGTGTCTTCTTTATCTCTTATCTCCATATTATTGCTTTAAGTTTGATATTAAATTATTAATTATTTTATAAAACTCACTTCACCCCCCTCTTGAGTTCATCTAAGACCAACACAATATTCATATGTTATAAAAGTTTTTATAGCATACTTTTATAATTAAAAAAATTCTCGATTGCTTTCAAAAATTGGATCAAATGAAATAATTTTTAATATTAAAAGTTTTCAATTGACTTAAATTGACCATCCACAGTTTTATATAAATAAATCATAGCACTCAGTTAACTGTTTAGGACCTTGTATTTTAGAAATTTGAGTTATGTTCCCTATTTTAAAACTTTAAGTAGCTAAAATAAAAATAATGGAAACTTTGATCAGAACCAAGGTACCAACAGTATGTTGCTTTAAAATAAGAATTGATTTAAGGTTATGATCTTTTTTTTCATATTTTGTTTACCATGTTTATAATATTAATAAATCATATTTGGTTTGTTTGTTTATTTCAGCAAATGTGGTTACAACAAAATTGGTTATATCAAAGTTTGGTTTGTAAAAAATAGTTGTGATTAAGACTATTATAGTAAATCTTGTTCAAAAATATTTTATTTTAATTTATATTATAAGTCTATTTTAGAATATTATGTTGATGGTATTAAATGAATCAATTTTACTACTTTCATACATTTGATAATATTGTGTTAATTGTATGGGATATTTGAAAGAATCGTGATATAAAATAGTAGTTCTAAAAAAAATTAAATGAGTAACTCGGTGATCGAAACCGAACCGAACCGTTCATGAACGGGTTGGGTTGGGTTTCAATTTTTTTCTTCTGAAAATCGAATCAAACCGAACCGATTAAATTTGATTAGGTTGAGTCTTAAATTTGGCCAAAATCGATCTGAATCGACTTGTGAATACCCTTAATTTTATGCCATCACAAATAGGCATACTCTACAATTTATATATATATATATATATATATATATATATATATATTTATAAAAGTGAATATATAGATAAATGTTACTCTTAAAAAATACTACGAATGCTTTATTGAAATTGAGAATAGTTAGAATTAAATAATTATATTCTAATTAATAATTTGAATTATCTAAAAATTGTTATATTTCCTTTCTTAAAATTTTAAAATTTTAAAACTATTATAAATACTTTTTAAAATTTCACAATAGTTGGGTAAATTAGTAATTTGAAATTAAGTAATTTTAATTAATAGAAAATTGTTATAAACTTCTAAAAGATGTTAAGAATGTTTAATTTAAATTGAGAATATTTGAATTAAATAATTAAATTCATATTTTATAACTTTCTTTGTTTAAAAAATGTTAAAAAAAATTCTTGAATTTTTCATATTAAATATTGAATGTGATATCTATACACTCAAATTCAACATAAATGAACGTATTCACTTAATTTTGTTTTCAATATTTCTTTTATAGTATGTTAAATTAAGTTTTGTATTGTGTGACATTTGAATTGATTTTAGATTTTTTCAATAATATAAAAAATTATTTAATTTTGTATATAATTTTAAAAAATACCCCCTCTAAATTTACCTATTCATCGCATGGGTAATATGTAATGTATATAAAAAAGAAGGTTTAATTTTATAGTGTGATACCACGTGCTAACTTCATATTCATTTTCTCAAAAACTATTAAATGGTATTATTTAATTTAATTAATAATTCAAATCAATTTTATTCTATTATGTAAATAGATTCTATTTTATTATTCATTCTATTAGAGCTATGTTCAATTATTATTGTATTAAATACAAACAATTTTATTTTTGGAATTTTTATTCTTAATAACATATTTTTATTCTATTTTTAGAATTTTTATTCTTAATCAATTATTTTACTTCTCTTTTAACATTTTTTAATAACGCTCTAATAGTATTTAAGAATGTACTATGAAGAATGATCGTGATGACTTTATTTTATTTCTTTTTAATTTTTAATTAATAATATGTCTTATTCAGGCGATATGTATTAATATATCAGTTTTGTAAAGGAAGGATAAACTCATCTTTTGTATCATGTAATTAAAAATTATAAGAATGAAATATTAAATTTGTTAACCATATTTAAACATTTATTGATAAAAATATTTTTAAATGTTAAAGAACATTTGAAGTTTCGATAATAACATTCGCCCATTTGAAATAAGTTTTACTTCAAATCAATTGTTTCCTTATTTATTCAATTGAAGATGTTTTTAATATTTTAGATTAACATATTTAATTAATGTAAATTTATTAATATAAAAATATATAAATTTATTAATATAAAAATATATTAAATATAAAATAAAATTCATAGGGATACATTTTTAATGAAGTACTAAATTTTATAAAAGCACAAAATTGATGCATGTATATGAAAATATAGTATATATCATACAAAATTTTGGTGTGATTTTTATAACATTTAATATTTTATTATATAATAATATCATTAACTATTATATATATACTAATATATATTTTTATCAATATATTTTATTAATTAAAATATAATAGATAAATACATTACAAAGTTATAATATATAAAAATATTTATAAATTATAAAATAATACTTGTGCAGGACTCGGAACACTAAACTAGTTAACATATATTCTAGGGGTGAGTTGGGAGGGTTCAAATCTTCTCCACTGCTATAAAACATCACTAGGGGAGATGAGAGGGAGAGAAAGACCCATGCAAATATTGTATGTGAGTTTCTCTTCCTACTAGTGTTTTATAGTAACTAGGGAGAAGTATTTTTCAAGTTAAAAATTGGCGAGCTAAATTTATCTTTATTCTTATCTAATAATCCAAGATTTTGATTATACTATTTATTTAAATTTGAACTCCATCCAATTAAGATCGGATCAACCCAAGGCTTTAACATAATATATAAATATTAACAATATATATAATCAAATCATAGACTAAAAGATCTGTAAAACTCAAATAACTTATATCTTACAATATATATTTTAATATCCCTTTAAATATTATATCATGTAATATCCTAGGAATTTTCGTTAAAAAAAAATCATGTTATAAAAAATATCATCTATTAAATAAAAGCTTATTATTAATACACGATTGTTGAAAAAAAACATTAAATCGGATTGCGAAGACCCAAACATAACCTAATTAAATCTATCCTAAAAAGTATACCAAATTTACTTTTAAAATTCCAACTCATCTAAATTAACTTCAAGCCATATTAAGTTAGTTGATGAATTAGGTCTTATTCATCCCTAATATATAAAAGATTAATATGTTTTACCTTAGTTTCACAATCATCGAAGGATTTATATGGGATTGAAGGTGGGCAGATGCACCCTATTATTTCAATAAAATCACTAATATTTGTTCTAAAATATTATATTTTACACCTCATAATTTTATATTTTGTATCCTCTAATTTTGTGTATTTGAATCTCCTTACCAATTCACATGTAAGAGTAAGTAAACACACCATCTTATTTTAATAAAATGTAAAAAAATATCATATTTTGCACCCCATAATTTTATATTTTGAAACCCTAATTTTTTGTATTTGAATCTCCTTATCAGTTCACATGTAAGAGTAAATAAATGCATCTTCTTATTTTAATAAAATGCAAATATTTATCTTAAAATTTTATATTTTGTACCTCTTATCTTCGTGTTTGAATTCAACTATCCCATATGATAATGATAATTATCAATTTTTATTTTTTAAATAAATTACCCCACTAATATAGGGTCCTAATCCACCATTGTTCACAATGATGTAAAAAGTAACTTTTAATTTCACAGTTTATATAGAAAAAGACTTTTGATTATTAATCCAAATTATATATAATGTAAAAACTTGATATTTCGTCTATCTTTAAGTCATAACCAATAGCAGATCCAGATTGATAGATATATATGGGGCAATTTTCCAAGATTTTTTTTAGCATGAATATATTTAATAACTTCTATTTTTGTTCCTATAACAAAATTAATGTTACTCCTATTAGATAATCTTTTAAATAAATATATTGGTATTCATTTTGTCATTTTACATTTCTAATTTTTAATATTTAACAATGAAAAAATAAAAACACACATTATTAAAATATGAAAATGTGTAAAAAGCAATTATAATTTTTTGAATCACCATAATATTAGTAGTGTGAAGTATCATAAAATTTATTGATGAGCAATCTTCGTTGAAAACTCTAGATTGAGAACAACACATGATATATACTTAAGTTATATGATAATTTTTATTATGTGCATTAATTGTTTGATAAATAATGGACAAAACAAAAAATAATGTAAGATTCCCTGTTGTAAAAATCGGTTGGACCAGAATCCAATAGTCAAATCGGACCAGTTCCGTATTCAAACCAGAAATGCAACAGAACTGGGTTCACCCGGTCAAACCCGGTCGGGTTTTCGGTTGGATCAGTCCGACCCGACTGGATTTCCAATTTTTTTAGGAGGAAAAAATTTGATTTTTTTTTTTACAATTTGGATTTTGGAGTATGGATAAATTTTTCTTACTTAAGTAATGTTAGTTATATACTTATATACAATAGATACATATATAATTTTGAATTTGTAATATATATCGGGTCAAATCGGGTCAATTACTGGCTCATCAATTGGACCACTGATCCACTACCTCGACCGGGTTAATGATCGGACTAGATTTCACAACTATGATAAGATTTAACTATAATACATTTTATGATATTAATTATCTTATATGATAATGACGATAACTATAACAATTATAATGATGATGATGATAATTGTATAAGTGGTTATAAAGGCAATGACAACAATGTTTGGTGAAAGATAAGAGGAAAATAGTTATTAGATGAGAAATAAAAATAGACATATTGTCTTTTGAGTATTTGACCTTGGGACAAAAAGTTGTTTCATCATTTATTGAGTAACCAAAAATTAAGTTTTTGTTGAGTCATTTTTCATTTGATTTGTGTTGTTCTATGATATTTTTTTAAATTAAATGTCATTTTTGGTTCATTATGTTTTAGTATTTTTTATTTTTGTATATTAAATTTAAAAATTTTATTTTGGTTCTTTATGTTTTAGAAAGTTTCATTTTGATCATTTTTTTTTTGTTTTTTGTTTAAAACATTAGAGTTTTGTCAATATTTTAAACTTTGACGAAGCATTAAATATAAGTAAAATAATTAATTTAAAATAGTGACAGCTAAAAAATTATTGGGTAAATAGTCATTTTCGTCCCTGAATGTGTAAGACGCTGACAAATCTATCCCTGAAAGATAGAAATTCAAATTTTTGTCCCTGAAAATGAAATAAGTGTGACAAATATATCCATCCGTTAACTTTCGTCCATTACCATTAATATCAAGGACGAATTTGTTAGTGCACTACACATTCAGGGATGAATTTGTCAGCTCTCTATCCAAAATATAATTTAATCTTCATATTCTCTCTTTTTTAATCATTACGAGCATAACATTACAATAAACACTTAAAAATTAGGAAAACAAACATAAATTAGAACAAACATAATAATAAACATAATATTGATTAATAAACATAATTTGGTTATTGTTCTGAAATTTCTATTATAACAATATTAGATAATAATAAAATCAAGTTGAGTCTCATTTTTTTGTAAGGATTAATTTAATGACTGTGTATTTTAATTTGTTCGAACATCATATTTTGGATAAGGATTATAAGTAAAAACAAACATAATAATGAGCATAATATTGATTAATAAGCATAATTTGTTTGTTGTTCTGAAATTTCTATTATAACAATATTAAGTAATGACAAAATCAAGTTAGGTCTCATTTTTTTGTAAGAATTAATTTAATGACTGTACATTTTTGTTTGGGACTCATATTTTTGATAAAGTATTGTCACATTAGAAATTTCAAAACAAAAATATGAGATAATACTTACTCAAAATATGAGACTCAAACAAATTAAAATGCACAGTCATTAAATTAATTCTTACAACAAAAATAAGACTCAGTTTGATTTTATCATTATCTAATGTTGTTATAATAGAAATTTCAGAACAACAAACAAATTATGCTTATTATTATGTTTGTTTTAACTTATATTTGTTTTCCTAATTTTAAGTGTTTATTGTAATGTTATGCTTGCAATGATTAAAAAAGAGAATATGAAGATTAAATTATATTTTGGATAAAGAGCTGACAAATTTGTGCTTGAATGTGTAGTACGCTGACAAATTCGTCCCTAATATTAACGGTAACGGATGAAAGTTAACGGAGGGATATATTTGTCACACTTATTTCACTTTCAGGGACAAAAGTTTGAATTTCTATCATTCAGGGATAAATTTGTCAACGCATTACACATTCAGGGACAAAAATGGCTATTTACCTAAAATTAATTTTTAAAATTTAAAATTTAAAACATTGACATAGCCTTATCTTTTATAACAAAAAACAAAAGAAAAAATTAAAATAAAACTTTCAAAAACATAAAAGACTAAAATAAAACTGTTAAAGTTTAATGTACTAAAATGAAATTTTAAAAAATATAAAAATCAAACTAAAACTTTTAAAACTTAATAATCAAAGTGAAAAAAAATACTAAAACATAATAAAATAAAAGTTACATTTAAATTTCTTTTTATCAAACATGAACCAAATATATTTAAGTTATCCAATATTTTTTTAGCAAATCAAATTCACTCTTAAGCTTATACAATTGTCTTAATTGCTGGAATATTTTAAGAGTTTCTTCGCTATGGTTTTCACATTTAAGAAACATTTTTTTTTTAATTAGATTCCTTATTAGAGAAAGATAATATAGATGCCATATAATAAGAATAATTTAGATATACAAAACTCGATTTTTAACCGTTATAAAATAATTACGAGGTAATTAATGAGATTTATTTTAAAGAAATACAAAAATATGAGATAACTTTTGTGAGACTCATCTACCAATAATGACTGACACAAGTGGTAACAACTTTTAATCATGATATTAGATATGAAATAAATCGTGTTAGAAAGTTACTATCATCCGCGGGACTACATCGTACCAATACAATGATAAAAAAAAACTTGTGAGACTCATTTTAAATTCTTATAGAAAATTATTTATAATAATAATTTAAAAAATTAGAAAATGAATGCTTAAATGTCCATATCATGAATATTACTAATTAGTTTAATTTGAATATATTCTAACGTTGAATAAGAATTAAAGTTATATTAAAGTTACTATCAACACACAAGTATGCATTTGGATATGGGAATTTTTGTTGTGTTAACAATATTAATATGGGAGCAGGTACTATAATATTCTACTTGGACCTACCTTTGTCATCTATAATCATAGAAATAAAAAATTTTAATATTAAAATATATTATACATATGAATTATTATAATAATTTCAATTCTTTTTTATTTTTTATTTTTTTCTCATGTTTTATTTTAAATGTAATAAGTAAGAAGATATTCCACCAAATATTTACACTACACAATATTAATTAATAGTTTAAAAATTATTATAGTTTATGATACATGATTGATATATACCACAAAATTGTTATTATTTTTATTTCATGACTCCTAATTTAAATTTTTACATATGTTTAAATGTTTAAATTAAAATTTAATACATTTTATATCACTGTCTACAATATATTTTTCATGCATGGCATGCATAGCTTGAATTAGATTTTAATTTACCAATATATAGCTAAAAATATCATTTCATAAAAAATCATTTTTATTTTGTAAATAATAACTCTTGCTCTAAATTTCTTGAAATGTTAATTTACAATAATTATTTAAATTACTACCTTACCTATAACATATAATACCTACTTCTCTCGTATTTATTATTTTTAAAAATCACAGCCTATGATATGTAATCAACCATATATCTATAATAGATAGGGATAATTGATAATTAAAAATATTATACTTTAATTACAAATAATTCTTAATATGGATTTAAGAATATATATATATATATATATTTAAAAATTATATAAAAATATTCATAAAAAAATATTTAACCTATGCATGACTTTTCAGACACTCTAGTTACATTCTAGAAGAAGTTCTCTCACAAGGTATGATGTTCACTCAATAAATTTATAATAATAATTTAAAATTTTAGAAAAGGAATGCTTGAATGTCTGTAATGACCTGCCTTCATTACATATCTAACATAATGCAAGATTTTATTTCTTATTTAACTGGAAAGTGCTTGAATTGATGTATTTCTAAAAATGCTCACAAATTTTCAAAGATCTAAAACCAGCATTTAGAAAACAAAACCCAAAGGTAGACCATTCATATACAAACATATGTTTATATCTATTTGCTAGGTAATACATAAAAACCTAAGGTGGTCCCCATACATATATGAATGACTATAAAACAACACAAAACAAAACATAGTCTTCACTTCCAAGCATGTCTACCCAGGATGCTTTATAAAGAATGACCTATCTCCAAGAGGGGAAGACCTACTTGAACACCATTTGCTCCTTCATACATCAAGTTCGAGATCATCACAAGCATGAATCGCATGTGCAACATGAAATGGTAAACTCACCAAAACAAACATACACATACAAATAGACCAAAACAATTTATGGAGAAAGGTAAATAAGCAATTTTATACACTTTAAAAATACTTTGCATAAAATAGTAAGTTTACCAAAATCAACTTATATATAAAACATAATTTGTTATCAATCTTTACTAAACTCCAAACATTTCAACTCAAATATTTCAAATGGAACACACAATATAATGACAACAACATAATCCTCAATTATGATTGACAACATACGTTCATCATCATAATCACACATAATCCTCGAGTATCATCTACAACATATTTTCCTCAATCCTCAAAATTTCTTATCAGATTCATTCATCACAAACTGTCATTGCAATTTACTCACAACAACAACCAACTAGACCATAGTCATCACAACTGACATACACCAATAACAAACTAGGCCACGATCATCACAATTGACATACACCACCAACCAACTAGGCCACAATGTGAGCGGTCCTTGAGCCCCATACCCTAACATAGTCTCCTTACTGACCATTCAAGGAGTCTCTTTGGCTGACCCTACAGGGGAAGTGTGATTTTATTGAATATAAATGAGTGTGACATTGATTTACCTCTATAGGTTAGCAAGTCCCTGCATCTATAGGAATTCGCTCACTTATATATTCTATAGGCCTATTCAACATTAGCCATCATGAAAATTCCTAGCATTAGATTGAGAGTCCACCAAACACCCTCAACTTACATGCCTACTCATATGACCATGAACTAATTGTGCACTCACTGGAAACAAATAACAATAGTATATTTTTATGCACTCATTGTATACTAATGATAAAAACAGTACATTTGTGTGCACCAACTATGCACCCACCATGGACCAACAACAATAACAATACATTTTTGTGCACACACCGTGTACCAGTGAAAACAACAACAACAATCTATTCCCTATACACCCAATGAGTCAAGTAAACATCTTGGGAAATAGTTTCCATCATTTTGACATGAAATTTGAAGTCAAAACATAGGAGTGGTACTAGGAGTGGCAAAATGGACAGCCCGACTCGATACATTGGGCCAAGCGAGAAAAATGAGTTAGACTGGGCTAGCCTATATTCTATATGGGTCTCATTTTTTGAAGTCCAACCAAGTCCAATGGCCCATTGGATCGATCCATATTGCCTCGTTTTACTTTTTTTTTGTTTAAATTTCAATAATGATGATAAGAGTGAACATTCATATTCTTTCTTGTTAACACTCGCTTCTGTTACTGTGCAGCGGTCAAAATGGATTCTGCTCCCATTCCGAGGCCCGATCATCTTGTGGCCCTCCAATCGCGGAAGAAACGGAAGGTGACTGGGGGGAAACGCAAGGCGAAGGCCACTGACCCCGTTCCAACCCCAGCTCCTGTCGGTCCCGAAATGGAGGCTACATTAGTTCCTCCTCCAACTTCTTCACCCGTGCCTGAGGCACCAATCACCGACCTCGATACACCTATGGCGGAGGTCATCCCGGAAGTGCCGGCCACCGGATCATCCGAGCACCGTCCTGCTGATACCTCAACTCCGGTGCCCGAGTCTTCTGAAGAATACATTCAACTGGCGCCCCGAACTCTTTGGGAAAAAGGTGTCACTCAGGAATTTTTTCAAGTTGCTCAGGCGCCCAAAAGGTATTTTGAACTGGTGCCCCTGTCGGCCGTCGAGATAGAGGAGCTGAGCATGATCGAGCTAGCCTCTTTGAAGAGTGCCACCTTGGTTGAAAGCTTAGCTACTTTAAACAAAAAAGCTTGCAAGGTGGCTGCCGAGCTCGAAGCTTCTAAAAACGAGACTCGACGACTTCAAAAGGAGGTCGACATAGCTCGAGAGAATGCGGCGGCTTCGGCGAAGAAGTTGGAGGCATCTCGAGCTGAGACAAAGGAGACACAAGAATCGGTGGCTAAAATGACCTCTGAGCTTGAGGCTTCCCGGGCTCAACTTGAAGCTTCCCGACTTGAAGCAGAGTCCTCCCGTGCCGCAGTGACCAAGTTGGAGCATGATTTATCCGTTATTCGTGGTAGGGCCCGAGACGCTTGCAACCGTTGTAATCAGTTGATCGCCCTCAATGACAAGTCGATGAAAGACTTAGCTGATATCAACAACAAACTTGTTTTCGTGCGGTCACAAGTAGCCCGGTCTATAGAAGCCTCTTTCAATAATGCTCTGGATCAGATCCGCTTCTTGAACCTCGGCATCGAGCTGAATACAGCGGGTATGCATTTCAAGTTCTACGTTGGTGGTGGCCATCTGCTAACTATCTCCGACAGTGAGGAGGATGAGCCAAGCACGATGGACACACCTGAGGAGGATCAAGCCCGGGGGGATGTTTAAAGGGTCGGGATGCCGGTTTTACTTGTAATATTAATTGCTTTTCCCAAACAATCTTTAATATTTCGGCTTTTATCGTCCTTGATTTGTTTTGCTTTCTCCGGTCTGGATATTCCTGTATGTTCCGAGTATTATTTTGGCTCCAATGGCCAAGTATTATCTTACCCGAATCGTTAGTCGGGATTTAAATATCATTTTGGAATCATATTCTAGTCTTAGCAACTGTTAAGTGTATTTCATAACATTAATCTATAGATGTAATTCTTTCAGAGTACCTGATGATTCATCCATGAATAAATAGTTATGTCGGCTTGATCAGGGCCGAGATAATACAAAACAACGACTAAGCCCTCCAAATTTGTGCACAATATATATATATATATATATATATAATTTCCTCACAACAAGGACTTTATTAATATTCTTCGAAGATTACATAAGTTTCATGATCTCAATGATAGATTTGCACGGGTGTCATATTCCCGGTTTACATGATCGATTAATGAGAAACACATGAAAAATTTACTTCGTGATTCCTACTAAAGGAAAACATGCAATGAAAATCCATAATCCCTATGACCGGCTCAAAGTCAATTAAAGGGAAGCACATGGCAGGAACATTGATCCATGATCCCTATGACGAACTTATAGTCAATTAAAGGGAAACACATGGCAGGAACATTGATCCATGATCCCTATGACGGACTTATAGTCAATTAAAGGGAAACACATGGTATCGATGATCCCTATGACGGACTCGAAGCCAATTAAAGGGAAACACATGGTAAAAATTTTTATCCATGATCCCTATGACGGACTTGAAGTCAATTAAAAGGAAACACATGGTAAAAATACTAATCCATGATCCCTATGACGGGCTTGAAGTCAATTAAAGGGAAACACATGGATTTTAATCTCAGCTTCACATTTTCAGCTGTAATATCTCTTTAGCTTGTTAGCATTCTATGTCCGTTTGACTTGTTTGCCTTCTAGAGTTTCTAGGAAGTACGCTCCTTGCCCCAGATTTTGAACGGCCCGATACGGCCCTTCCCAATTTGGTGCTAACTTTCCATCTCGGGCATTCTTGTTTCTGATATTTGCTCGTCGTAACACGAGATCACCCTCTTCGAAAGACCTCGGCTTTACCTTTTTGTTAAATCTCTGGGCCAACTTTTGCTTTTTATATAAGTCTCGACGATGCGCTGAGGTGCGGACTTCCTTTATCAAATCCAGCTCGACGGCTAATGCAGCATTATTGTCTTCTATCTGGGACATATGTTGCCTTCTCCATGATGATTGGCCGATCTCCACAGGTATCATGGCTTCGCAACGGTACGTCATCCAGAATGGAGTTTCTCCAGTAGCTATTTGGGCCGTAGTTCTGTAGGCCCATAAAACATAGTAAAGTTGTTCGACCTAGTTTGGGCCGGCTTCCTGCATTCGTTTCTTTAATCCGTCGAGAATAACTTTGTTTGCCACTTCTGCTTGGCCGTTAGATTGTGGATGTTCTACTAAGGCAAAATGATGTTTGATGTGGAATCCAGTCATCATCGCCTTGAAAGTCTTATCGGAGAATTGTGTTCCGTTATCGGTGACAATTTCTGCCGGAATTCCAAACCTCGCGATTATGCTGCGCTCAAAGAATTTTTGAACCCGGGCCGAGGTGATAGCAACCAAGGGCTCAGCCTCAATCCACTTGGTAAAATAGTCAACAGCTACTATTAACCATCTTATCTGCCCTTCCATTGCCTTAAATGGTCCTAACAGATCCATTCCCCACTTGTAAAAAGGCTACGGTGCTGTGATTGAATTAAGCTCGGATGGAGGGGTCCACACTATCTTTGCATGTTTCTGACAACTGTCGCATCTCTTCACATGCTCTGCTGCATCTGCCTTCATTGTAGGCCAAAAGTATCCTGAACGAAGGGCTTTTAATGTCAAAGCCCTTGCACCCATATGCGGACCATTAATCCCTTCATGCATCTCGGTGAGTACGTATTCAGCTTCATCTGAACTTAGACATAACAGTAATGGGGTATGGAGGCTTCGGCGGTATAATTCGCCATCGACAATTACGTACATAGCAGCATCTCGGATCAATCTTTTCGCTTCTAGTCCTTCGTCTGGAATTATCCCTTGTTCTAAGTAATTGATGATAGGCCTCCTCCAGTCTTCAGTGACTAGGATGACCATGATGCATGCAGGCTGGGCGAGTTCCTGCTGGATGATTGTTCTGTGGTTACCCGTTCCTTTCGTGCTAGCCAGTTTTGACAATATGTCGGCTCAGGCATTCTCCTCCCTTGAGATATGGGCGACGAAAACTTCATCAAATTCTGCCATGATCTCCTTTACTTTAGCTAGGCATTTAGCTAGTAAAGGGCCCTTGGTTTGATATCTCTCCTCGATCTGCGCTAAACAAGTTACGAGTCAATGAAGACATTGACTCTTGATGCTCCCTGTTCTTTGACCTGTTTTAATCTGGTAATCAATGCTTCATATTCCGCTTGATTATTAGAAGTCAGAAAATTAAGCAGCAGTGATTGTTCGAGAGATACGCCCTCGGGATTTTCGACAATAATCCCGGCTCCGCTTCCCTTAGAATTGGATGAGCCATCAACATATACTTTCCACACCCTATTCTTCTGCTGGGTGGATGATGTCGGGGTTAATTCCACCATGAAATCGGCCAACGCTTGAGACTTGATGGCGTGGCGAGCTTCATACAGGATATCAAATTTGGATAATTGAATAACCCAATTCATCATTCTTCTCGCCAAATCCGGCTTGTGTAACACTTGCCGGATGGGCTGATTTGTCCTTATGACAATGGTATGGCTTTGAAAATACAGGCGAAGCCTCTTGGCTGTGGTGAGCAGAGCAAAAGTCACCTTTTCGAGCTTCTGGTATCATAACTCCGAGTTCTTGAGGGCTCGGCTAACAAAATAAACCGACGACTGAGACTTGCCCACTTCTCTGACTAGGACCGCGCTGATGGCCTCCTCTCTGACCGAGAGATACAAGATGAGCGTTTCGCCGGGCTCTGGTCTCGAGAGTACTGGGGGTGAGGCCAAGCATTTTTTTATCTCCTGAAAAGCCTCCTCACATGTCAGGTTCCATCCTATACTGGCTTTCTTCTTTAGTAATTTGAAGAACGGAAGGGCCTTTTCCGTGGACTTTGGGAGAAACCGAGTTAGGGCCGCCATTCTTCCCGTCAACTGTTGGACTTCTTTCTTATTAGAGGGAAATTGCATGTCAAGAACAGCTTTACACTTGCCCGGGTTTGCTTCTATTCCCCGGTGAGTCAACATGAATCTTAGGAATTTCCCGGCCTTCACCCCAAAAGCACACTTCAGCGGATTCAAGCGTATGTTATGCTGCCTCAGTTTACGGAAGGTTTCTCCCAAATCCTGGATATGATCTCTAGCTGCCACCGTCTTCGTGATCATGTCGTCGATGTAAACTTCAATATTGTACCCGATCTGATCTGCGAAAACTTTGTTCATCATCCGCTGGTAAGTTGCTCAGGCATTTTTTAATCCGAAGGGCATTACGTCGTAGCAATAATTTGCTTCGATGCCTCGGAACGTCATTTTCTCTCGATCATCTGGATGCATAGGTATCTTATTGTATCCGGAGTAAGCACCCATAAACGACAGTAGTTGGAAACCAACAGAGTTATCTACGAATTGATCAATAATCGGCATCGGGTACGAGTCTTTGGGACAGACTTTATTCAAATCTGTGTAATCAACACAAACTCACAACTTTCCATTGGACTTCTTTACCATTACTACATTGGAGAGCCACGTCGTGTATTGTATTTCCCTTATGAATCCGGCATCCACCAATTCTTCAATGTGCTTTGACAAAGTTTGCCTTCTGTCCGGGCCGAGCTTCCTATTCTTCTGTGCCACCGGTTTGGAGCCGGGATAAATTGCTAACTTGTGACAACAGAAGGTAGGCTTGATTTCGGGTATCTCGGAAGCCTTCCAAGCAAAGATGTCCTGGTTTTCCCTCAGGCATTGGATTAATTTGCCCTTGGTTTCTGGATCACACTGTTTGCCTACTTTCGCGATTTGTTCTGGAGAGCTTCTGATCTGAACATCTTCAAGCTCTTCCAACGGCTCTGGTCTCCATTCCTCTATATCCCGCATATCTAGCTCTACCAGATTGACTGGCTTTCGGGAGGAATGTGTCTCAATGCGAGATTCTGCCGGATCTCCTTGCCTTATCCGAGGTGGGGAAGATGTGCCACCCTCAGTTTCCTTGATTGTATTATAATAACATTGCCTGGATTCCTTCTGGTCCCCGCAGATCGTAATGACTCTGCCGAGGTGTCCGATCATCTTCATCTTCTGATGCTTTGTGGACATCAATATGTCCCATTTGTGAAGCGTTAGCTTGCCCAGGATAATATTATATGGCGAGGAGAATTCGGCGACGGTAAATGTAACCCGTTCTGATTTGAAACCTTCCTTCGTTCCCAGCGTGAGTTGAAGGTCAATAGCACCTTTCAAGCTGGTGCCTCCCCCATTGAAGCCTATCAACATGGTTTGGCATGCCTTCAAGTTTTCTTCTCTAAGGTTCATCTTCTTAAATGAACTCAAGTTGATGATGTCGGCCGAGCTACCATTATCGACGAATATCCTTTTGACCCGAAAATTGGCCACGGTCCCCGTTATGACGAGACCGTCTTCGTGACCGGGTACCACCCCCTTCATATCTTCCTCGGTGAAATAAATCAACGGGGGCGTGGCTTTCTTACTGCTCCCCTTGTTCCTTTCCTTGAACCTCGGTTGGTCTCTTACTGACATCACTTCTTTGAGATATTTTTTTCGCTGGTTGGCTGTATAGCCTTCACCTTCCATGCCCCCCGAAATGACATTACATTCGAATTCGGGCTCTGGGAATTCATCATCTTTCTTGCTCTTTTTGTCGTCTTGATGTTTATTCTCCTGTTGACTTTTTCTTTTGCCTTTGTGCCCCTGAGTTTGAATTACATATTGTCGCAGTTTGCCTTCACGAACAAACTTTTCGATTGCATCTCGGAGCTCCCAACATTGATCAGTCGTATGGCCCGATCCGTTGTGAAAATCACAGTACCGGGAGTAATCTAATCCTTCTCTTCTTACTATTAGAGGAGGACGGTCAACTTTCCTCATCTCGGTGAAAGCCACTTCCTTCCATATCTGACCTCGTGTAGTAGTTAATGGAGCATACTTGTCAAATTTCGATTCATACCTCCCGGGCCTGAAGCGGGGGTCAGGAATGCTTCGTGGAGGTCGGCCAGCGGACATATTTGCGGGATGTCGGCTGGACTGTGTATTCTCCTGACATCGGTTCCTTGGCGATGAGGGTTTTTTATTTTCCCTCGGAGCCGAGTTAGCGATCTCCATCTGCTCCAACTCCAAGTATTTCTTGGACCGGATTCTGAACTCATTTAAAGACTTCACAGGATCCTTATAAATCGACTTGGCGAGGCAGGAGGATCCGTTGAGCCCGGCTGAGATGAGATACACGTGAACCTTTTCTTCCAAGCCTTGTACTTGTAAAGTGGCTTCCTTGAATCGATCCAGGTAACTCTGCAATGTTTCGCAGGGCTGCTGGCGTATTTTACCCAGAGCAAACTCGGATTTTGTCTGCTTCTTACTCGCCACGAAATTTAACAAGAACTTCTGGCCAAAATCTTCGAAATTATGGATGGAACGTGGCGGCAGAGAATGAAACTAGGTTTGGGCGGCTCCGGTCAAAGTAGTAGTGAAGATCTGCGAGATTATGGGCTCATCAATACCTCGAACGCACATTTGCATATCAAATTCATCAATGTGCACCTAAGGATCCTGGCTTCCATCATATTTGGATAAAAATGAGCCGTCAAAGTCTTCCAAGAATTGAGCATCCACAATTCTATCGACGAACAGGCTGTTGTTCTGATGGCCTTGGCGATACTTCCTCCGATAAGTGTCATCTTCTCGTCCATGCTGGCGTATGATCCCTCCTACTGGCCTTTCCTCGGCAGTACAATCTGGGACGATGGCCGAGGAAATATGAAGTCCCTCGTTATACGACCGAGAACGAGATACTCTGCCTTGCTCGGATTGATCGATCGGGTCCCTGTTGCCAGTCTCAGCAGTGGGAACCAATGTCTCTGGTCCCTGTCTCCTTGCTGCTGCATGGGGTTGCTCGGTACGTACCGTTGTCGTGTTCTCCCTGTTGCGGACAGGGTGTTCGGTATCCTGGAAGTGTCGACGTTCCTCCTCTCTGCGTTTAGCACTGCGTTCGTCCAAATGAGTTATCAGATTCTGGATATCTTCCTGCCGCTGAAGTTCATAACGCTTCTCTAAGTTCTCCATTCAAGTTAGAAGAGAATTTAGAGCATTCTGGATGAAGCGCTGGGTAGTCTCTGGTTCCTCTTTTGTGACTGGTGGTGGGCTGGCCGCCATGCGGGTCGCTGGTCCTGCTCGGGATGAGGCAGTATGGGAAACTGCATCTTCTACCACCACATTCTCCAGGTTCAAATTTCTGGGTGGTTCGTTGCGTCTAGCGATCTGGTGCCTTCTGATGTTAACCATTGTGAGTTGGTGGGATTCGAAATTTATCATCCCCACAGACGGCACCACTGTTCTGTTCAGAGAGAACAGAAATGTCCAACAAGCATTGTTGGATGGTTTATGTAGGATCAGGCTCTCTCTCTCAAGATGCTTATAGGGTTGAAGCACCTCAAGGAAGAAGATCACAACAGAGATACACAACACGATTGGCGTGCAGTGTGTGCTGTGTCAATGGAAAAGAGAGAGTCAGAATTGTGTGTACCTTTCACCATGGAGGATATCCTATTTATAGGATACTGACCTAGACCCTGATGGGTTGATGGTTGAAGCCCACTATCTTTTACCAAGATATTCAGATATCTGGATAACTGAAAGATAGCGGATATGATAATATATCTTCTGTTCATTAGTGGTTATGATAATGGGTTGAGAATTTAAATATTTAAAATAAAGATAATTGGACCTATCTTTATTTATCCGTAACAAGATCCAATAGAAAATTAATGACATTTTAGTTCAATGGTAACTTACTGACATTTTCGTCCAAAATCTAATCAGCAGTCATTTCAACAATCATTTTTATGACATTGTTGTCCCTCTGTGCCACGTAGATACTTTCATTAATGGTAACGGACAAAAGTTAACGGAATGATGAATTTGTCGCACTTTTTACACTTTCGGGGACAAAAATTTAAATTTTTATCTTTTATGAACGAATTTGTCAACACTCTACACTACAGGGACGAAAGTTGCTATTTACCCTTATTATTTTGAGAAGAAGGAAGTATATGCATACTTTTCTGATATATTTTTATTACGGTAAGTTACAATTAATTTCTAACTTTATGAGGGAAAGGGAACGGAAATTCAAAATTTTAAATTAAACTCCTAATAATGACTATTATCTTTGATGCTAATACCCATCATATTAAATTCATTTTATTAGAACCAGGCAATAAATTACAGGGACCACTATATATGTTAAAGACCATTAAAATAATCATACATTATCTTCAACACTTAAACTTTATATCATGTCATTAATGCCTTGTTAAAAAATCATATCCATTTTTTAAGGTAAAACATACTTATTGCATTTCATTTAAAATAAGAGCAAAGATCTAATTGGATATACTCTAAAAAAATTACTAACATGAAATCTAGATGTCTTAACTAGCTAATATATAAGCAATTTGATTAATTAGTTTGTCTCCTCACAAAATTTACCATACAGTTTGAAACAGACTTACAACTTACAAGAAGAGAATAAAATTCAGATGCGCCCCTTATGCTAGAAGACAATCCATCTATAATAACTTTGCAATTAACTTCCAGAATAAAATTCTGATGCTCCATTTCTTCAATTCATCTCTCATATCCATCAATGCCCATAATTTTTCATCAATTTAATACTCCTGTTAATCTAAAAAAAATTGTACCATAGGAGTATTTTTGGTTTATTTTATTTTAAAAAAATATAAAGTTACACAATTACCCTTTGATTTATATTGATTAATTTAAATAGGAAAGAATGGATGTTTTTTTCCAATAGGAAAAGTGCTGGCTGCTAGCCTAATATAAACCTTCTAATTCTTTTATGTTTTCATTTGTATTTGAAACTTTATCTTGGCCTACCTTGAACTTATTGTTATAGGTAGGTCAAATTATGAACCACGAACATTACGAACTTGGATGATCATGAACCTAGACGACACTCCTTCTTCAACTCATAGATCTTAACAACACATAAGACCGAGACAATAGCATGAGACGCTTAAGGATTTATTCTCTTAAAGCACACAAATCTTCCAAGATTTAACATGCACGCTCTTAAAGCACACAAGCTAAAGTTTTTAGTGAGATTAACCCTGAAACTCATAGGGTCAACACAAAAAAAGATGTTCAAGAAAATTCTCTGTCAAAAATCTGAAGAAAGATATTTATAATTAAAATCATCCGGTTAAAAGGATAACATAAGGCTAAGTCGATAAGAATAAGTTAATAAGGGCATTTCTAACTCTGATTGAGTAATGAGTTGTTTATTTTTAGACATTATTATTTAAATTTTTTATCATTTGAGGTGATCTATGTGTCATATTGAATTACTTAAAATTAAGTTATATAAGCAATAATTGCTTATAAGTAAAAAAAATTTTTTTTTATCATTTAAGGATCATTTAGAATGATAATTCAAAAGTTGTTTAAATGTATAGCATTGGAGAATATATATATATATATATATATATATATAAGTTGCTTAATTATGATTTAACATTATAAGAATAAATTAAAACTATTTTGATATACACTAAGTAAGATTAAAAGGATTCTCTCTCTCTCTCTATATATATATATATATATTAAGGGAAGGATTTTCTATATTTAATTAAATAGAAAAGGTTAACCTTTTAAAATATTAAAAAGATATACATCGGCGTTATCTATGAATATTAAAAACAATATCAGCATACCCAGTTCCGTTATTTCTACAATTTGAATCCTACAATTTTAATAACTATCAAATGATGAGAGGCAATATATTTATTTACATCAATATATAAATTGGCGACTAGTTATTGGATTATCGAGTAATTTTTTACTTCGAAATAATTGTCCTTATATAATTCCTTCTCCAGGGCGACTGAACTGTTCTGGCTATAACACAGTCCAAGATAGACAGGAAAGAGTGTCCTTCAAGTTCACCACAATCAAATTGAAAGAAAAGAGTTCAGGACAACTATCACCGCTGGCTGGTTGGTATGTACCTCAAAATAGCAAACAAAAGATGCTTTCATGTTCATGCACTTCGAAGATGCTTTCATGTTTTATGCTTTCGACCTTCATCCTTTCCCAATTTGGACCTTTCTCTCCTTTAACTACCTCCACTAATTTAGACGTATCGAAACATCACAGAAACGGTTCAAGAACGCGACACGGTGGCATAGAGCAACAGCACATAAAAATGGCATCACAACACAAAACCTCAAACACAACTCACCCATGGCCAAGTTCAGTTCCAGAAAAAAATCCTCCATTTGGGTCCCCAACGGTTGCATCTTCTTCCTCGGAGGAGCCCTCACAACCCTCCTTTTCCTCTGGGGTCTATCCTCCTTCATAATCCCCATCCCAAACTCCGACCCAGAACTCAACCCTGTCGCCACAAAACTCAGTTCCCTCCAATTCCCCACAAACACCGACTCACCAGAAACAACTTTTTACGACGACCCCGAAACGAGTTACACCATGGACAAGCCCATGCACAACTGGGACGAGAAGAGAAAACAGTGGCTTTTGCATCATCCTTCATTCAGCGTCACGGCAAATGATAGCAAGATCCTCGTCGTGACGGGGTCGCAGCCGAAGCGCTGCCATAACCCCATCGGCGACCACCTTCTATTACGGTTCTTCAAGAACAAGGTGGACTACTGCCGCCTCCACAACTACGACATAATTTACAATAACGCCCTATTGCACCCCAAAATGGGCTCATATTGGGCCAAGTACCCGGTGATCCGAGCCGCCATGGTGGCTCACCCGGAGGCCGAGTGGGTCTGGTGGGTCGACTCGGACGCGGTCTTCACCGACATGGAGTTCACTCTCCCTCTCAACCGCTACAAGGACCACAACCTCGTTGTCCACGGTTGGGAAAATCTGGTACGTGAAAACCGTAGCTGGACGGGGCTTAACGCCGGCGTTTTCCTCATGAGAAACTGCCAGTGGTCGTTGGATTTTATGGACGTGTGGGCCAGCATGGGCCCAATGTCCCCGGAGTATAAAAAATGGGGGGAAACCTTAAAATCCACATTCAAGGACAAGGTTCTTCCGGACTCGGACGATCAGACGGCGCTGGCGTATCTGATCGCGGTTGAGAACAAATGGGCGGACAAGATCTTTCTGGAGAGTGAGTACTATTTCCAAGGCTACTGGTTGGAGATTTCGAAGACTTACTATAACGTTAGCGAGAGGTACGATGAGGTGGAGAGAAAGGTTAAAGGGTTGAGGAGGAGGCACGCGGAGAAAGTGAGTGAAAGTTATGGTTTGATGAGGGAGGAGTATTTGAACGATGTGGGAGAGTGGAAGAGGCCTTTCATCACGCACTTCACTGGGTGCCAACCCTGCAATGGACACCATAACCCTGCGTATGATGCTATGGATTGCTGGAACAGCATGGAGAGGGCTCTGAACTTCGCTGATAATCAGGTGTTGCGCGTCTATGGTTACATGCGTAAGGATCTCTTGAATAAGGCCATTTCCCCTATACCTTTTGATTATCCCAATGTTGTGTAGACTTACTCAGGTAAATAAATAATGATGAAATTAACTAAATCGATCTTTTTGCCGATATGAGAGGCATTGAGTAAATCAAGCTTTTATATGTAGGGTTTTATACCATAACACTAATATGCTAAGTTGGGTCGGGTAGTGATGAAATGAAAGTTTCACATAAGCGACCGACCATAATAATCCACATGAAACTGACATTTAAATCTGAAGACCCGCTTGCCCATTTTAAACCGACTGTGTCACCCTATTTTTTTGTTTTGGTACGAGTAGGTCTAGTTTTCTTGATCACAAAACAACGCTAAAACGAATATTAGAGATGCGGTGACTCTAATGATGCATCAGACTTCATACCAGAAAACAAAAACCTCGAAAGAAAAGTCATTATTTCTCATAAAAATATTTCAGATAACTCATTTAGTAAAGTCTAATAATGATAATAATAAACAATTAATTTAGGCAAGGGAGTACATAATGGTGATAAGTCATTATTATTAGGAGTTTACTTAAGGCGAATAAGTCTAGTAACACTGGACTAATAAAAACTTGTTGGTTTTAGTGTGATAGTTGTGTCTAAAAAATTTTGAATTTAAAATAAAAACTTAATACACTTTTCGTCTTTATAATTTTAAGATTGTGCAATTTTGATATCTTAATTTTATTTTATTTTATTGTAACTTGTTCGTCCAAGTTTTCAAAATTTAAGACAATGTTTCATTGTTAATTTATCATCAAATTTTTAATATTTATTGATGACATGATATCTAAATGATGGTATGGTATTGATATGCTAACCATCTAAATTTAAGTCTCTATTCTCATGTAAACACACTATCCACATCATGTTCACATGTGTCAAATTGTTGCATCATTCATCACATTAGCACACCAATGTCACATCATCATTTAAATGTCACGTAATTATCATTAAAAAAAGTGATGAGAAACTAACATTGGACCCAAACTACTAAAATTTAAAACCATGAGAGATAAAATGTGCAAGAAATTTTTTTAAGGGGACAAAATTGTACAATCATAAATTATAAGGACCAAAAATATATTTAAGCCTATTTTTTTTAATTCCTTGGTTTGTTTTTATAAAACAAGCTTTAGTAATACACTTTCTAACATATATATTATTTCTAACACACACACTAGTAATTAAGAATTATAAAATTGTAATTGAGATTCTTGTTATATAAGAAATAAGATTAATAAAGTGTGTTAATTTCTAATAGTAGAGATGTGTTTAAAAGAGTGATTTTTTTTTTTAAAATTTAAGGAGTCAAGATAATGATATAATTTTAAAAAATTAATAAGTACCAAAAAATTAAATTTTATATAAAAGTGAACATAATAAATTAAAATATACTTCTATAATATAAATATAAATTTGGATACACAACTTTGAGATGAAACTCTCATTCTCTCAATTAAACAATCTTAATATTATATCTTTTATCCCCTTTGGAGGTGTATTTCACATACTACTCTAAGTGACATAAATAGAAGCATTTTATCCAAAGAAGAAAATGTGATGGACAAAAATAAGGGTAGAATAGAACATTTGTTTTTATACTGATTCACTCAATTTAAATTACATTTAGTTCTCCTTCAACCTAAGAAGGATTTCACTAATCAATAAATGATTACAAACAAGTATTTTTTACTGTCAATTTTTTTCTTACAACAAGTATTCTTAAGGTAACTTCACCTACAACATCAATCTTCCCTTGAGATTTTGTAACTCAAGTATTCTTTGGTAACAAAGCTACTGTGACTTTTTCAAACAAAAATGATTGAAAGATTTACAAAGAAATCAACTTAAAATGTGAGAATATGAAAATATATTATAGAAAAATTAACTTTGCACAACAAAGGATTAATATTTGTATTACAGAGTGTTTTGTCCAATAGCTTTGAAAGCTTTTTGTATAGTGTCATTGTTCTATTGCTTTCTTGCTCAATCGTTGCTCTTCAAAGCTTCAATCTTTGAATATATAGGCATCATTGGAAAGGTGATCATTGTGATCAGAATGAGAGCCCATTGAAATCTTCTGGTTTAGGAACATATTATGAGATTGCTTATGGTGTGCCCAATTTTGGTGGAGAGAGAAAAACAAAAAGGTACAATTATTTCTAAGTAGTGTTCACCTTGTCTTTACTAAATGTACGAAAACGGCTTGCAACAGAACATATTCTCATCAATGATTATGTTCTGCCTTGTAATAAATGCTTGAAATTCAAATGTTAGGCAAACTCATAAAAAAGGTAGAAGGGATATATGATCAGATGAAACTTTTGTGTGAATCATCATTGATTATAAAACATCTCACATGTCACCTTTTTTGGATGAAAGAATACTTAGTGCAAGTATAAATTGAAATGTAAGTTTTCTTTACTGATTGGATGAAATAAAACACAACACATTGGATGCAATTTATTAAATAGCACGTTGGAGACCAAGTTTAATGTGAAAATATTGGACTAAGTCCATCTTTGTCACATTAGACTCATGTTCATTTAAAATAAACTTTGCATCTAAGATAAGAAATTCAATATTGGACACAAGAAAACTTGTAACACTTAATGAACCTCATTAGTGCATCAAAGCTTAAAATCTTTGTTGTCTTACTATGATATTTTTTATGGGTTAGACATCTTTCAAATATAGCAAGGCAAACATAAGATATATTAGAGCAAAGCAAAGAAATAATGTAGTAGAAGGAAACCATCAACCACTTATGCATAAAAAAATATAACAACAAATAATTTGTTCAATACGCATCCAAATTTCTCCATATCTCCCCTTTTTGGCATCACTAAGAAGATATATGAGAGAATATGATATCATAGTCAAGGTTGAAGATGTGGCTGAGGTGGTTGGCTAGCTGGTTAAGATGCTCTTGGTTTTGATTTTTTGGTAGTGGTGGTAGTTGTGGAAAGACTTACTTCAGAAGATTCATCGTAGGAGAAAATACAACAATTTATCTTTTAATCAAATTTGGTATCCAACGTCTGTACAGGGTTGGCCACTGGTTCAGATATTTGAGCATTTTGTCTTTCAAGATGAACTTTGATTTTAGAGTCAACAATGTTGGTTTGGGCCTTTAATCCTTCAATGCTGACCCAGGCCCATTGAGGGTTTCTAAAACCCTAAACCTAATTCACCCCTTTAAATACATTAGTTGAGGGTGAAGAAAGGGTCACCAAGAATTGAGAACCTCAAGAAATAGTCTTGAGTGTCATTGTTGAGCAAGCCTCCGTGCTTGCATATTTGAGAGTTTAGAGTGAAACACTGTGAGCGTTTGAGTGACCACCATTGTTGGAGAGGTTGAGTGTACCACCACCTTGGTGTGTTTTTGATTCATTGTAACCGATTATTGTTATAGTGAATTTTGATTCTGGACTAGGTCTGTGAGTTTTTCTTTTCTCACATTGAGGAAGGTTTTCTCACGTAAAAAAAATTGATCGTGTTCTCTCATTTTCTTCCTCTTATTCCGCTTCCACATTAGATTTAAGGGTCTGTGTTACCCAACAGTGGTATCAGAGCCCGAGTTCGAGGGTTCTGAAGGAGACGAGATGGAGACTAGTGGCATAACTCATGACGAAGATATGTTGGAGTTGACCGCAGATAACTTCAACTGTTGGAGGTCAATGATGGAAGATGATCTTATCTGCAAAGATTTATATGATCCCATTGTCCTTGAAGAGAAGCCGACCGGGAAGACAGACAAAGACTAGGAAATCCTGAGTCGTAATCTCGTGCTGTAACACCCCAATATTTTTATATACGTGTTAAATGTGTAATTTAGGAAATGTTTTAGATCAATTAGTAATATGTGATTAAAGGATTTTTTTACCTAGAATAGAGATTAGAAAAATTTCAATACAATACTCCTAGGTAATAAATTACTAATAGGTGACAAGAAAATCTAGAATAGAATTTCTAGGAACTTTACTAC